>BSSO01000328.1:0-36751 GCA_030267885.1 Mesembryanthemum crystallinum
ACTAGTCAGTACTCACAAGTGGCTAATTACAATTAGTTAGTACTAAAACTGAGTAATATGGTTAAATTAGTAGATTTTGACTCAAGAGGTGTTGGCTCACTGGTAAATAAGCTTTGGCTTATACACCAGGTCACGGGTTCAAGCCTCATGTGGAGCACCTACACGAATAAATTCGTGGAATATCCGAGGTCGTGCGTTAGGAGGTGCCCTTTAGCCACACACGCCCAAAGAGGAAGGAAATTCCTCCTTACAGACACCGAAAAAAAAAAAAAAAATAGATTTTGACGTGTGAAGTAAATCTTTCAATAATATTATTGGAATATACTATAGAACAATACTACAAGAGATCCATCCAAGAAACACGAGAATTGTTTGACCTTTCTTTGTCTAATGTGACCTATGCTATGACTACGTTCATTAATCATTACTCTACGTTATTTGTCATTCTTTTTATATGGAAAAAAAAAAAAAAAATTTCGCTACTTGCTTGTATTTAAATCGATATTAGACAAATAAGATTAAATAAATCGTCTGATTCATATGAGTTAGTAGTTTGTTTGACATTTGCCGTCTTGGAGAGTTTAATTTAATTATAGATTGTTTATATTTTTTGATTTATGGGTGTAAAAATGATTGTATGAAGAAAATCTTTTGGAATAAGTTCTTTCTTAAGGATGGATTAATGTTAAATTTTACAGTACAAAATTTGACAGAAAAAAAAAGTCAAAATGATACAAATATTTTTTTATTTATTTGTGGGATGAAAGGAGTAGCTAAGTAAATAATTTAAATTCATAGAGTGTGGTCCTTGTTAGGGTATTTTCATGAATTCATTCCACCAAAAGTCAGTATAGTTAACATAGAATTTACCAAATTGCCCGGTCCTTTTGCAGGTTGATATCTTCCATTGAGAAAATCGAGCAAATCCAAGTTTAGATGATCAATAACGCGCACGACCAACAATGAACTTGAAGTGTAATAATAATAACGATAAGTTGCCAACTAGTCTAACTATTGACTTAATAAGAACATTATATATGAAATTGAATGCTAATTCTTCAAATCTTCAATGTACCTATGTTAGGCCCCTGTATAGATTAAGGATACGTAAACCGCACAAAAACCTAAATAAAAATTCATCCTGAAATTAATTGGTGTTTGGTGAAATAACTAACCAAACTTAAATATGAGTCTCTTTACTATACTCAAAATATAACACTGTATTCACATGTGCGCATTTCTCTTTAACACTCCGATTTCCAACTTAATCAACATAGCAAAGTTATTGAAACCATATATACTTCGTGCACCATTTAAGTCCATGTACATGTATACATGAAAAGGAAAGGAAAAAGGTGGGAAAAAAAGTCAGTCCATGTAGTACTCCATACATGGACGTGTCCTTTGTGATTGTGTTGTGTATTATCTTTCATTCAATAATTATTAGAAGAAGGAAAAAAATAAGAAAACTGAAAATGAAATAGCTAGCTAGAAAGCAACTACCATATACATTGTGATGCAAATTATCATATCAGGCGTAGTGATATATACATAGATATATCAGTTCACCATCAAAATCGCACTGATAAACTGAAAATCAGTATTGGGTGAGAAATTAAAAAAGTGATAATCAAAATCGATATATATTGGTAAACAGAAAGTTGTATTGATCTGAGTAAATTAAAAAGTGATACTGATCGAAGTGCTTTAATTCGTCTAATATAAAAGTTTGACTGATAAGAGACGGACAGGACAGGCGATATCGATGTTGTGATGGAGCATATGATATAAGGCGTGAAGAAGCCACATGGAATTAAATGATAGGGTAATGAGTTGAGGCGGCAAGTCAGTCCCCACTCACTACTAAGTCTCTTAATCTTTGATCCCACCCACAACAACAGAGATATGATAGATAGTTGTAGTATTACTTATTAGTAGTAGGTTTTTATTTGATCGATCTTCATTTGAGAACGTGAGCTTGTATGCTACACTGTCGGTGGCAGGTCTTCTTCCTTCATTCAATTTATCTACTTTTATTAATTACAACAACTAATATACTACTACTTCAATTCTTTCTTAATTAATACTCCACAAGTATTATTTTTATTATTAATTACATTATTCATAATTATATAGTATGGCCTTAGATTTTATTTGTAATAATACTAGTAGTAGTGCTTATATTGTTATGTTTGTTGTTGTGTGACGTTATTACTTGGGTTTAACAATTAACAATTAACAATTAACAAAACTTGATTTGCTGGCATGCCTAATCTAATGTCGCGTTTTTATTTATTTAATTATTTATTTATACTCAATCTCAATCTCAATCTCAATCGTATGGTCCACCACCCCAAAGTATTGTAACATCCGATTGCTACAGAATTATAGCATGTGCATTTTGGACAATACACAATGCATACACACGTATGCATACTATGTACTCTTAATGGTTTTTAAGTTTCATTTTCGGTTTAAATGGTCTCACTTTTAAAACATCCGTCTTTTTATCTCACTAAGATTGATATACATCTTGGAGAAAAAGTCGATAATAATCGCCAATGATCACAAGTTAGAGCAAACTACTATAACTATTTATTTTAACCATTGATCGTAGATTTATATGTATAATAATCTCAACCGTATGTATTTAATAATATATTTAATTAATTTGATTAAGTGTTAAATAATCTAAAATAAAAACCATCACTCTCTTTTCAGTTGAAAGTTCATTTCGACTTATTATCTTCCAATCTGCATGCAATTCAATTTATGTCATTAAATTAGTTATATTCAGTTCAGTTATGCAACTAATTATTTACATACTTTTTCTCTTATATATCGATATTCATTCACTGCAACTACTATGTCATGTATACTTATATTTTCGCATCATTATTTTCCCAAACAATATAGCGATGATGGATGGAGTAAGGTTATGTTCTATTTATGTTATTTTTTTTTTTGATATTTATTTTTTAGTATTGATTTATGTTGAACTTTGTTGATTCTTGTTGATTCTACTACTGATTTTTCTGATTTTTATTGATTTTTATGATTCAGTGATTTTTGTTAATATTATTGATTCTACTAAAAGATACTTTGTTGATTTTGTTGATTCACTGATTGTTGTTGAATTTATTAATTCTTATTGAGAGAGATTTCGCTGATTTTTGTTGATTTTTATTAATTTTATTTTTTTAAATCAACATAAATTTAACTAAAATAAGTTAAAGAGGACAAAGCGTAATTATGAACTACGTCATCATTACTTGCTAAATTGGGTGTTCTAAAATATTGGCAAAGCTTTCTCTCTCGTTGTAGTATTAGGCATTAGCTGCATCATTCGAGAAAAGTCACATGAAGATTATGAAGATCATAAACCACGTCCACAACATTAGCCTATGGTCGCTACGATATTTTCATGGCATCGAAAAATTATTACTTGATCCATCAAAGAACATGTTGTAAAGGCGTTTTTTTTTCTTTTTTTAATTTAAGAAATACTGTATTATGTTTCAAATACTTTTTTTGTTTTTTAAAAACATTAACTACGAGTAATCTTTTTTGTTAAAGAGATTTATCTCTATTTTAATTGGTGTAGGACCAACGCAAAACCTTAAAAAAGTCGTTAAAAATAATGAAAAATGGCACGAAAATGACGTTACAAGGCTAATGTAGAAAGCTTGCGAGTATTCTCAAATTTGTAAGTATGAAACATAGGAGTTTCGTGATTCCAGTAAGTGAGTGTATTTAGTTGTCAAAGGTAACTACTAACTAGCTAGTTCTTAGCTGTTTTTGACCAATAATAACAGCCTTTAGTTTGACTCAATAGTCAATACACGTTAAACCTTTTTCACCATCATCCACTTCAAACGTGTCTTTATTTCTAATTTCCTTATACTACTAATAGTTAGGAAAATTTGACCCGAAAATTTTCAAAAGCCATAAAACAATACTCCCAAGTTGTCTCAACACTTCCACTATTTCATAAATTTAAAAATAATCTCAAATTTGGATTTGTCATTGGAATAGTCCCAAGCTTAAACATGGACACATCATCAAATAGTTGACGAAGTTTAACGTAGTTCGGCGTGGGACCATTATGATATTATTCCCTAATTTATATAAAGGTGATGAGAGTATTATTGTTTTTATACTTCAAACTTGGAACTGCTCAGGTAATTTATTTTTTTTATTTCTAATGTTTATTTTAGTTTAAACTGTCCATCATTTGTGCTTCGCATGAGGCGGTCGAGTAGCCTATGCACTGCCTCGCCCATAAACAGTATGTTTGACAGCATGATCCTTGTATGAGCTCCGAGGTTGTATGGGTTGGGAAATCTGGTTTGTGGGATTGGTTCTCCTCTAAGGGAGAACTCGCGATCGATCTCTCTCTCTATCGTTCTCTCTCTCTATCGTTCTCTCTCATAGCTCTTTTCTTTTACATAATTATATATTATGAGGTTTAATTTTTTTTTAAGCGTGTATATATAAGCTAAGAGAAATAACATGTGAAAAAACTGCTGCATGGTTCAAGATTAATGGTCTCTTTTATCATATAGCAAGATATTTAGCATATATTCTGTGGGTGATTTGGAGTTGATTATTTATTATATGAGAGAGGAACCATTGATCCCAAACCATGTAATAATTTCACCTTATCGAGTATGTACACGAGCGATATGGGTGTGTTGTTTGCATAGTGTTGTGTTGTAGATTTGTAATCGAACAAGGCCATGTCATAGGCACAACCAGGCTGACATGCTTCATGCAACGTGCAATGCGACATCTTGAATACATACCTAGGCGATTTTGGCCACATCAAGCCTTCAAATGTGCAACACTTGTTACTCAACATCAACACAAGACATATCCTTTACAAGAATAAATCATTATAACCAACCCTAAAAATATTTGAATCTTGTTTTTGCTGACAAGTATTTAACTTGTAGAAGCCAATAATATGTATCACATGAATCTTTAATAAGAGTATATATTAATTAACTTAGGTGGCAAAATCTATAAAGATTATGGAGTTATAGACATGGTTTGAAACTTGTCTCATCTTCTTTTTAGACTCATAAAGGTATATATGAAGAAACGCTATCACTACTAGAGAATACCTCTTTTGCGACGGCATTGCGACGGTATTTCCTACGACGGGAAACTCGTCGTCATCCTGTCTTAAAAGGGTGGCATTGTAGATGTATTTTACGACGGTTTTTAGCGTATTTTCCGTCGCAAAAGATCAATTGCGACGGTATTTCCCGTCACGAAAGATCAATTATGACGGTTTTTTTTTACTACCGTCGTGATTTTTTCGTCGTAAATAGTCTAAATTCTAGTAGTGTATGTTGATATGATGGATTACATTATCGAGAATAACATGTTAAGACGAATGAAGACGGATTTTGAACTCAAATAGTTTACATGACCCCTAATAATTTACCAACTAGGGTACTCTTCATTTCGTCGTTACTATTCACTATTTATTGAGTTCTTTCACTATTCTATCCTTAATGCTATGTTACAATCAAATCACAAACAAAATCAGCCAATACTAATTGACCAACTTTAATACCTTCTCTTTAACAACAATCATAATCATTAGGTCACTCGTTTTTATTGTCATTCCTTTCATACAATCCCACATATGTTTCTTGTGGAATAGTAATTGTCAATATCCCCAAAGGTAGCTTTAGGTAGCATAGTATGAAACAGCGTTTGTGGAATATAATATGGTTAAAAAAATATGATCATATCCTCAGTCAATGTGTGGAATTTTCTCTTTTAAGCTTCACAATTTATACGTGTATCCAAATTATTATCATAATAATATAAAAATGCGCCCATACGTATACTGATTTGGAAGGATTAGTCATTAGCCGAATTGATCGAAAAAGACACCCGGATTTTTGGACAATCAACCTCCAGGCCCATTTGGGAATTGGGATCTGCACTTCTCTCTGCTGTCTCCCAACTCCTCTATTTTCTAACCTTTTTTTTTTTTTTTTTTACTTCATTTTCCCTCACGGTTTTTGATAGACGGGTTTCAAATTCAGTTCAATAAGATTGTTTTGTTTTGGCTTTTAGACGATGTATAAAGGCAACTAATCCTCAACTTCATTGCTAATAACGATATTTCTAATCACTTGAACATTTCTTGATTTCAAATCCGTATCTAGGAGACGGGTTCATTTCGTCGTTCCCATTTTGAATTCAGTTAAGTTCAGTACTATTTAGTTACATTATCTAGTCTAGTTCTTCAACTTACTTTTCTCTCGCATATTACTATTCAACGCATCAGTTTAACTTGTTGGGTTCAATTTAGTTAAGTTCAACTTGGGTCGTTTTCAGTTGAAATAAACATACCGAACTTTATGGGTATTGTTGTGTAAGGGATACTAAATTTTTTCTTAATTTTATGTTTGTTGCACACCTGCCCTGCTTACCTCACCAAATTAACTCTTATCTGCAACAACAGTTAAAATCACTTTTGTTTGTTTTACTTTGAATTCCAGAAATCCAGAAAAGGATATGGAAGACACTTCTGTAACCAGTTCTATTCTCACATGGATTATGTACTTGGTTCTTTTGCTTTACCATATGCCCCTATTATTGTCTGTTTGTTACTACTTAAGTATTAATTAAATTTAAGATCTTTTGTTGCTGTTTTTCAACCCCTTCTTGTAGAATCTCCACCTTCTCAAAATCAACCCTTATTCCTCCCCATTGGTTAATATAATCTTTTGTGGGCAAGGAAAATCTGGAAAGTTATAGATTGAGGGATTCCCCCTTTTTGTTTTTGGAAACTATTGACAAATCACACCCCCATTAATCTCTGTAATCCCCCCCAAAAAAAATAAAAAATGAAATAAAATGGAATAAATCTTCCCTCCCTTACCTGGTAATTTCCATGTTGGGGCTCTCATAATAGCTAGTGGCTTCCTCAATCTTTTGGGATTTAAAAGAACCAAAAAAGCCTCTTCAGGCATAAGCTCCTCACTCTATTTCTCTCTCTATCTGTCCCTCTCTTTATTTCTTTCTCTCTCTACTCTCTCATTGGCTTTATTTCTATTTTTTGCTGCATTTTGGTGAGGAATGTTAGTGGCTTGAAGGTGGAGGGGAGGTTTTTTGTGTTCATCTTTGCTCTGTTTTTTTTTATCATGGATCTGCTCTCTGTGAATAAAACCCAGCTTGTTTAATCTTTTTGGGTATTGAAGATTTTGCTCAATTTCTATTTTTTCTGTATAGTTGGATCTGTTGGTGGTTGTAAGAATCCTCAATTTGGATCTGGGTTTGATTTATTTCCTTCAAAATTCTTTTCTTTTAGGAAAAAATTGCTGCTTTAGCTCAAGTTTTTTTGGGTTAGAAATCATGGTTCCTGGTATAGATACAAGCAAATTCTGGGCAAAGGAAAAACCCACCAGGAAGGGAACACCAGTGGTAGTAAAAATGGAGAATCCCAATTACTCACTCCTTGAAATTGAATCACCAGATTCTGCATTTAAGGCTGTGGAAAAAGATAGGGGCAAAAATGCTAAACAATTTACTTGGGTTTTGCTTCTTAGGGCTCATAGAGCTGCTGGTTGCCTTGCTTGGCTTGGCAATGGGATTTGGTCATTGCTTGGTACCATCAAAAAGAGGCTGTTTTTAGGGCAAGGTGTCACAATTGAGAATGATAAAACTAGTAAAGGGAGATTGCTATACAGAGTAATTCTGGGGTTTCTTATTACTGCTCTTGCTTTCTTAGCTTTTGAGCTCATTGGCCATTTCAATGGCTGGCATTACTTCCATAACCCCAGCTTGCACATCCCTCAAGCTGTTGAGATTGAGGGTTTGCTCCATGAGATTTATGTCGGTTGGCTCCGGTTTCGGGTTGGGTATATTGCTCCTTTGGTTCAGACTTTGTCCAACTTCTGTGTGGTTCTGTTCATGATTCAGTCATTGGATAGATTGGTTCTTTGCTTGGGTTGCTTTTGGATTAAGATCAGGAAGATTAAGCCGAGGTTCGAAGGCGAACCGTTCAAGTCTGATGATGCTGAAAACCCTGGCTGCAATTACCCAATGGTTCTTGTTCAGATTCCTATGTGTAATGAGAAAGAGGTAATAATCAATTCCCTTCTTTGATCCTGTAATTTACACTCTATTTGGTTTGGTTTTTTTAAGTTTGTTGTTTTGGTGCAATTTAAGATCATGTAGTTTTAATTTGTTCAAATGATCAAAGTTCTGAAGAATTGGTGTTAATAATTGGATTGGAAATGAAATTTGGTTATGTAGGTATATGAACAATCAATTTCAGCAGTTTGTCAACTTGATTGGCCAAAAGACAAAATCTTGATACAAGTCCTAGATGACTCTAGTGATGAGAGCATCCAATGGTTGATTAAGACTGAAGTCTCAAAATGGTATCAAAAGGGTGTTAACATTATTTACCGACATCGGTTGGTTAGAACCGGTTACAAAGCTGGGAACCTCAAATCTGCTATGAACTGTGATTACGTGAAAGACTATGAATACGTTGCGATCTTCGATGCTGATTTTCAACCCAACCCCGATTTCCTGAAGCTAACCGTCCCCCATTTCAAGGTTTGTTTCTCGATTGTCAATTTCGGGAATTGGTCTAAGTTTTGTTGTAACTGTCTTCTGAATTTCCTTTGCATTTCGGTTTTTGGTGTTTTTCAGGATAACCCGGAGCTTGGTTTGGTTCAAGCAAGGTGGTCCTTTGTGAACAAGGATGAGAACTTGTTGACCCGTCTTCAAAACGTTAATCTTTGCTTCCATTTCGAGGTGGAGCAGCAGGTTAATGGAGTGTACCTCAATTTCTTCGGGTTCAACGGGACAGCTGGTGTTTGGAGAATCAAAGCATTGGAAGATTCCGGTGGCTGGCTCGAGAGGACCACCGTTGAGGATATGGACATTGCTGTCCGTGCTCATCTCCAAGGATGGAAGTTCATCTACCTCAACGATGTAAAGGTAAAACTTGACTTTTCCTTCATGATGATAATGACATTTTCGAGCATATGCTATGTAGCGAAACTTCAGAAAATTTTGTAATGTTCTGTGCAATTTGGACAAAAATGAATTTCCCTGTCAGCAGGCAACTGAGGATTTGGAATTGTGTGAATAATAATTCTAATGAGTTTCTAACAAAATTGTCTTTGCCAAAATGAGTGGTCACTATGTTAGCTTAATAATTTGGAAACTCGTGATGAATCCAACACAAGTTCTTAACATTTGGCTTCTTTTCAGGTACTCTGTGAAGTTCCTGAATCTTATGAAGCATACAGAAAACAGCAACACCGCTGGCATTCTGGTCCAATGCAGCTCTTTCGGTTGTGTTTACCGGCCATAATAGCCTCAAAGGTAAGCTTTTGTTTCATCTTTATATTGAGCCTGTTTTTGAATTTCAATTATGGCTTGATTACTCCAATCAGTTCAATTCTGCAACTTACTTTTTTTCCACATATTACTACTATTCATTGAGTTGCCATTTAGTTCAAACCTTAATATGTACTCTTCAACTCTTGTTATTTGCAGTTGTCGTTTTTGAAGAAAGCGAACCTCATCCTTCTCTTCTTCCTCCTAAGGAAGCTAATCCTCCCATTCTATTCCTTCACATTGTTCTGCATAATCCTTCCCTTAACCATGTTTGTCCCAGAAGCTGAATTACCAATGTGGGTAATCTGCTACATCCCTGTCTTCATGTCCTTACTAAACATACTCCCCGCCCCAGGATCATTCCCCTTCATCGTCCCATACCTCCTATTCGAGAACACAATGTCAGTAACCAAGTTCAATGCCATGATTTCCGGACTATTCCAACTGGGTAGTTCCTATGAGTGGATTGTGACCAAAAAGGCAGGTCGGTCCTCAGAGACTGACCTGTTAGCCATGGAGGAGAGAGAAACAAAGGCAATGAATCAAACCCAGCTCCACAGACGTGCTTCTGATAGCGGCCTCTCTGAGCTGACCAAGTTAAAGGAGCATCAAACGACCCCAAAAGCCGCAAAGAAGAAGATGAACAAGATTTACAAGAAAGAGCTGACTTTGGCTTTCTTGTTACTCACTGCCGCGCTTAGGAGCCTTTTATCAGCACAAGGAGTGCATTTCTACTTCCTGTTGTTCCAAGGCATCACTTTCCTCCTTGTTGGTTTGGATTTGATCGGCGAGCAAATGAGCTAGGAAACCAATAAATCAGTCTAATTTTCATGATTTCAAGCAGCAAAAAGCTCAGCCAGAGGTGTTGGAACAATCCCTTTTGGCAAAAAAAAATATATGCAAAGCTAAGAGCGAGCAAGCTAACGGGTACAGATCACAGCTACAATTCAGACGAATAAAGTTTCATCTGAGAACCATTTTCTCCTATAGAATTTTTATTTTTTATTTTTTCGGGTTTTTCTCATAGACTTACTCTCTTCTTGATTAAATTACTACTATCTCATATGGGCATGAATTTTTTTAATTTTTATTTTTGATTTCTTCCTAGGGGTTTTAATTGGTGAGATAGGTTAAGGGGTTTGAAACCCATATAGTAAGTTGGAGCAAGATCATTCTTTTGCTTTTGGGTTCATAAAATTTGCCTTTGGTTCTTGCTTAGTTTGGCATAAGGGAGAAAAAAAACCTTGTATTTAAAGAACAGTATAGGTTTGAGTGATGCTGGGATTCAACTGAGTTGAGATCTCCAAAACCCAGATGTATAAACTATAATTTGTATATTTTTTTTTTTTTTTTTTATTTGCATTGGATCAGTTTATTTCATATGCCTAGATCTCTGGATCCTTAAATTTCTCTCTCTGTTAATGCACCTGATTAGTGTTTCAAATCTTTGATTACATGATTTTTTTAATATCTTTAATGATTGTTTGATGACATGATTAGTGTACTTGTCGGTAGGAAGTGAGAATCAAAGGGAGAAAAAGTACATCAAGTTTCTTTTTTTTTTTTCCCCACTTTTTTGTCCATTTCTTTGGTCATAATCTTTCCTTCTGGACCGCAAAGAGCAAAATGCTCTGTCCCATGTGAAATGTGAAAAATAGGACTTCATTTTCGTATTTTATTTCATCATAAGAATCCATTTTTGACTCAAAGTACCCTCTTAAATCAGTAGTACATAGTTATATAATGTACAATAGTTTGGTAGCGGTGTAAGTAGATCTGTCAAAAGTTAGGCCGATTCGATTCTGACTTTAGGTTAGTGTCGAGTATTTGCCAATACAAAACTCGAATATATCCCCTAAAAATAATGAAGTTTGATTTGTTCGTCGTTATCATTTTACAATACATATCATTCTAAAAGTGAGCATTGTTCTACAAGTTTAATTCCATTTTGCTCCCTTTCATTCTGTTTCGCAAGTTTCCGGTGAAAATGAAAATAACCAGGTTTAAAGATAGACTTGAATAGAAACTCGAAACCTCATTTTTTTAACCTGAAATCGATCAACTCTATCCGATTTACATTTCTTCGTGTGAGTACGTGAAAGTAAACTTATATGGCTCTCAAATCATACAACTGGGTGTTCCCTTGTGGTCCCACGAGGTGACCCTGAGAGAAGTGGGTTCATCAAGTTACTCCATTACATTTAAAACTTAAGAGCAATAGGGAGAAGTGGGTTCATAACGTTACAATTGTAACCGATTTGTCTCAATATATTAGTAAGAACTGATTGATTGGAATTGGATATATCCTTAGCCTGAAACTAGTTAAATAATAATGATCCCATACTCTTATTAGATAAAGTTTGGTTAAGACTTGATTATGTTAGGTTAAGACTAATCAAATCACTTTTATTTTCATCAATCAAGTGACCCCTTTTTTTTTTACTAATTATGGAGTATATTAAAATTAAATTGCCGGACAATTGTGGGACATAGACGAACCCCATTCTAAGGTAGGCACCATGTGTGTTGTGGTAAATGTGCTTTGGATCTTCTCTTCATCTCTTACAAGCATATTCTCTTTTTGGTCCTTTTATTACATTGCATTTACAAGCAATGCCCAATGCTTGGCCTGCTATTTGAGCAAGGAATCTACTATTACTTAATTAATTAGTACATGAATCTTGTGATTTGTTTCTAAGTCTATATATTAGATTGATGAGAACGTTATTAGAATATATAATTAGCAAATAAAGTTTGACTTTGCTATTAGACACCTTTGATCGTCACATTTTTTCTTTTAAATTCTGCATATTTTTTTGGAATGACAAAGTCGTATTTCAGTGCATTGTATAGTATATGGTATATGGAAAACACGAATAATAAAGCTATATGCTAATTTGGTGAGTAGAATTTTCTAAAATTATATCGACACTCGAATTTCATGTATTAATTTTAATTTGACTTATGATTTGCATTGGGATTTCAATAATTCACACCTATGAATAGAAAAAAAAAAAAATTTATTATCTACAAGACTACAACCACGAATTCATCATAGAAAAAGGGCAAGACATTGAAAACCTGTCCTACAACTTTGTGACGATGGTGAGAAATGGAACCCTTATCGATGTGTTAGAAAAGTGGGATGATGTTGAACCACTACATACACATCACACCTTCATCCTCATTCCTCAACTCAACAACACCTTAAGCTTTGTATGAAAGTCACTATTGAGTAACAGTAAAATGTTAAGAAACATTTGGATCCCAACTATATTAATTAGATGTCGTCGGAGTTAATAAAGAGAGATGAAAAATGAAGGACCGACAGAAATACGTGCATGAAGAATAGAGGGTCAATAGCGCACAAAATTCATGTGTACTACTACTACTACTACGCACAACAGTTTCACATTATAACCATTTGGGGCCACCTAATTTAAACTAAAAGCTATGGGATTCTTTTCTCCTTCATCAGTCATCACTCAGTGAGTATTTTTCATATTCTTCTTTCCCACCACTTTTTTCACGCCCAAAGATAGACCACAAGATACAAACCAACTACAAATAAATAAACTTGGCCACCAAAACGAGCACTTCGTGACTCATTTTAATTACCCCCACTACAAAAAAGGCAAATAAATTAAAAATTCTAAAAAAAAAAAAAAAAAGTGAGAAGCTCAAATTAACTTGCCGCCTTGCAAAGTAAAATTGGTAGATCAGGAAACTTAACATGGTATCAGATCAGAGCAGGTTTTGGTCCTGTTTTCATATCCCTATTGGCCCACATGGTGAAGCCCAAAAGAGGCATTAATGTGCGGCGGGGTACCCCTATTTAATTAGCCCATGCGTGTGTGACAGCCTAAGTAAGTTTTGATGTGTCCACGCTTCAGCTAGTCCGAGATGGGTCTCTGCGTATGGCGGGGTGTTTGGTGGGAAAGTCCCGCGTGAATAAAATAGAAGATCCTTGAGGTGTTAGTTTGTAACTAAAGAGGTTACTCCACCCATTACCAATTAGTTTTGGCCTGGGTTGGAACCTCATTGATGCTATAAACACACTCTTTAACGGGCCCAATTATTGAAACTTAACAGATTTGTATACGACACGGTACTTACACATGTATCACTTTTCATTTTAATCGGATCAATTCAATTTAGTCAAAGTAGGTTAAAAAGAACTTGCCCTAATTATACGTGTAGACGTGTAGTGGTCTGTATAACCGCTATATAATACTATAATCTTTTGGTTTAAAATTTTCATCTCTCCAAAAGAATAATGAGGGAGGAGAATACTTGAGTTCTATCTAATGATGTCCTGGAAAAAAGCTGTAAAAATTAGGGAAAGTTGCTTACTTTAAATTTTGTTCTTTTTAATAAGTTTTAAATGTAGAAAAGGAACTAAGATATTCTTTGGCTTGTTGGCTAAATTAAGCACCGATTGACTTTATGGGTGTTTTCTTTTGTTCTTTCTTTCTTTAAAAAAAAAAAAAATTAAAAAAAAATTGCGTATTGTTAAACAAGATACTCTACTAAATGACTTTAATTTGATGATGTCAAAGACCACCGCGTTTGTGATTATGTAGGGAATATATCATTATTCCTCCCTAATTTGCTTACTTGAAAGTGCTGATTGCTTAAAAGATGTTCAATTCCACTTTATTTATGTTTGTTTTAATTGACTATTATAAAAGTTATATGGACTATGGAGCATGTACTTATTACCTTGTTCTATGCAAATATGAGTATATATGTATATGAGTGTCTGCCTGTCCAATAAACGGATTGATTCAATTCAAGTCCAGCTTATCGAGATCAATTTAAGTCTATTTTACAAGAGTATAATATTCAATCGTTGGTTAATATCGCTATTGTATATATTTTCTTGAGAAAGGCCACATTTAAACACATACGACAAACCACAACTAACACATTCGAATTATTCAAATACATGCATAATTATAGAAAAAAAGTACAATGAAAATTAGTGATAATCTCCTTTAATATTAGCTTAGACACAAAATTCAAACTCCTAAACTTTACACAAAAATGTTGAGTAGTGTTGAATTTAGGTTCAAACATGCATGTTAGTTACAGCAGTATTGAAATTGACCTTTGCTAATTAAAACTCCTGATCCGTCTTAATTAATAGTAGTACTACAACGGTCGTACAACTGAAATTGTGCCTTAATTAAACGTCCATGTCATGACCGGCACTCATAAGAACACAAATACGAGTACGTGCTAATTAATTAATCTTCGATTCGTAACCTTTTTCACAGATTTGTCATTATATGTTGCATTTGCATTTCAAAATCAATTTTAATTAATTGCCAAAATCTCAAATAAAATTAAATCATCAACTTGCAACAAATTAAATGATTCCAAGTCTTTATTTGTGTTGATCACTGATGTTAAAGCCCACCACTGGAAAACATGCATTTGTCGTCTGTTTTTGCCGTTGAATTTATTTTCTTTCAACTTCACACATTATTATTATTATTATTATTATTATTATTATTATTATTATTATTATTATTATTATTATTATTTGTTTTGTTGAGAAACGTAGGATCCATCTTTATATCCGTTTTCTTGATTTACATCACTAATCTCGATTTAGCTGTGTCGAACTCTATAGAGAAAAATCTATTCCAATTGGACGTGTCAAAAGGTAACTTTACCCGAATTCGGCTGACTTCTTGGGTTATGAAACAAAGTTTCACACCCGAACTCAGTTTTAATCCAAAGTTATAACTAAAAATGGATTTGCCCAAAAATAAACTGGTGACAAATGTAACTTGAATCCGAAATGATGACCCGGCCTGAAACCCATTGGGTTGACTCATTGACATGTCTCATTCCAATATTCAATATTCATTTACAAGACTCAAATCTAAGATCTTGATCAGGGGATTGTAAACTCACTATTGCTTGAACCGTACGTTGGTACGTGTTTTACCAAACGCAAAATAACCAGATTTAAAACTCATCGGGTCGATTCGTTTAACAATGTCAAATTCCAATGTAGTTTTTTTTTTTTCATTTACAAGACTCAAAATTGAAATCTTGATGAAGGGATTACAAACTCTTTACCGGGGGCTTGAACTAATAGGTTAATCATCTCATTAGAGACATAATTATTGATGAATAATATAGGTGTTGTAATGACATGCAATAAACCATAGCATACCGTGCAGTAGAAAATCGAGTTGATTAGACTATCCAACCAACTTTATCTTTAGACTCTAGCCCCTTTCCCCGTGAAAGTTGCGTGATTACCGTTGTTGGATAACATAAAGGAAACTTATAGGAAAAGCCAAAGGCGGCATACATACATGCACTAGTTTCATCTTATCCTATATATGACCTATCCTTGTTCAATTCATTTTTTTATTTTATTTTTTTTTTTTATTTTTCAACCCTAGCTAGCTTGCCAAATGATGTCAAAAACATCAATTTTTGATGTTTGTTTTTGATTGAGCACATACATATGCATCATCATTATTGTACTTCCAAGATACATGTACCGAGAATTGGAATTTAACGTGAAAGGACAACAATATTATAATCATGCAGATTGATAATTAAAGAAGACTAATGATTGATGAGATTAATTTGTACATAACTCTATGTTTTTAAGGCAATTGTCTGATAATTGGGGTGAAAGATATTTTACTTTGATTTGCTTTCACCATGTGTAGCCAATGTTAGGTTTAAATTATTCCATTCATCATCATAAACCTTGGTCTAAGAGAAGCACAAAGGTCAATACAATAATGTTATATACAATAGACGAGGAGAGAATAAAACATGCATGTGACCTGATTGTACAGTACCCATGATATCAGTATTAACCATTAGGTCAAGGCTTCATTGGATTTCAACAGAATGTTGACATGATTATTTGAGTAGTTTAATTTATGTTAACAGTTAGAGCAGATGTAAATGTATTTTTGCAGTAGATTATATAATGGCCCCACTGAATACTATATTTTGCTCAATGTTGGCACTACAAGTGTTAATTAAGTGTCCCATATACTTCTAGTTAATTGATCAATCCACAAAATGGAAGTTATCAACTTTTAAAGGGTGTGTCTCCATTATTTCTTTTTAATTTCATGAACATATAGTAATTATTAAATTCTTATTTAAATATAATACTCCAACCAAATGCAGAAAAAAGGGTTGTTGATGTTTGATTGGCATCCACATCCATCCCACTCATGACTCACCCAACAACGCACAAAAGTGCTTTCCAAATCTTAATTAACTGCCACAAATGTGAATGCTTTATATAACTAGTTTATCATTTTATACACCTAAACACATAATTAATGACGAACATTATCATCAAATAAAAACTCATTATTTATAACTCCATCAATCAATTAGCAATTGTAATTGCTTAGGTTGTAAAAGGAGGGGGCCTATCAAGAGATGGGACAATTTTTGGTTCTATCCACAGAAATTTCTTTTGAAAAAACGTGGAATAAGAGAAAGAGTAGCACAGAATCTCATGCATTGATGATTTTCTGTGGCTCAGGAGGAGTGGAAAAATGCTTGGAATCTGGCTACAATCCTTCAAATCGATCATATGATTGAAACACAAATTTTGAGGAGGGCTTTTACAATTTCATTTTCAATGCAAATAAATTGATTATTTTAAGGAAAAATTCAGGGTGTTAATTCGTAACTGAAATGATATGTAGTGAACTGAGTTGAACAGAACTGTATTGATTCGACATTCATGAATAGTAATATGTGAGAGTAAAAGAAAGTCGTGGAACTGAACTAAATTGAACTTTAAAATAAATGCAATTGGGTAAGGTGAAATGGACACACCCTTAGTATATAAAATTGGTCATACAAATTGCTTTGTACAATACATTTTCACTACAAGTAACACTTTTAAATATGAGATATACTTTTAAATTGAACATTAACTACTTTTAGTTGTCTTATGTATTTCACATTATAAGACCATTCTTTACTGGACGATATGATAATTAGATGTCGTTAAAGAATGATACAAATTTAGATAGCTTCCTACGGTCACATTGCCAGATGGGTATTAAAAAAATACCCCATATGACAGATAGGTATTAAAAAAACTCCGTCCTCCATAGGGTATTAAAAAAATGAGATTAGCGCAAATTCACCACAATTTTGGTTTTCCGGTCGAAATCTTCATTTAAAAGAATTTCATATTATTTCAAACCTATTTAAAAAAATAGTTAAAAACAATTAAAGTATTAAAGAAACTCATGAAAAATAAATAAATGGGTTTTAGAATTTTTTTTTAAAAAAATTAAATTAAGATTTTGGCCGGAAAACAAAATTTGTGGGGAATGTGCGCGATTTTGTATTTTTTAATACCCTATGGTGGTCGGAGCTTTTTTTAATATCCATCTGTCATAGGGGGTCTTTTTTTAATACCCATCTGGCAATGTTTGTTTCTCTGCAATTTTTTTCCTTTTTGTTTACGTAGTAAAATTTGATTGAAGAGTTATTCATATTCATCCATTGAAAAGGGGAATCGAACCTTGAACTAATTATTTTGATATCACCACAATGACTGGTACAATAATGCTCGAGGCTTATGTCTACTTATCTATGGTAGGAGTTCGAATCCCGAACATAACTTGAAAGTGCTTGTATTAGTCATGCATGACCTTGTACAAGTGGATGTGTTAAAGTTGGACCCCTATTAGGTTATCAAAGACAATTCATTCAACTCTAGCACTTGTGTGTGTTGTGGTGACGGGTTCTCTCTCTTAGGAGCAGCTATGGGTCAAATTGAACATTCCACAGCGCGAGGGTGCTAGTATGGTAACGCCCAACTATGCCAAGTTAAGATGGTCGCCCCTTCCCCCGCTTTTGTTTAGCAAAAAAATAAAAAAAAAAAATCACTCCATAGGACTATTCTTTGTTTTCATAATGTTTGTAAAATAGCATCGTTGGGATTGGACTGATCCAAATGAGAAACAGTAGTGTGCTCTTTAACCCTACTATACATGTGAAAAAGCCCAATACCACAATGGCAGCTTAAAAAAGTCGAACAAAAAAGCCCATACACTTGTAAAAAAGAAAGCCCAAACAAAAGAAAGCCCAAACAAAAAAAAGCCCAAACAAATTGACCACTAAATCGCCACAAAGACAGATCCCCACCAAGAATCAAACCCAGAAACATGGCAGCAACACCATCAGCTCCATCTTCAACCTGCAATTGCCCACCATTATCGCGCTTCAATTTAAATGTCAATGTCAATGGCAGCTCTTCTATTTCCCGCCAATTCGTCAACTACCCACTTCAATTCTTCCCCAAAGGTACCATCTTTCATCTTCAACTCCTCTTTCTCTCTCCTCTTTTTCTCTCTTTTTCTTGGTGAGGTTGGAGGAACTTTTGTGGGTTGAATTTTCTGTTTGTTGTTGTTGTTGTTGCTAGGTGTGAAGTTGGGGAAACGCAAATGTGGGCAGAGTTTTTATTATTCTAGTTTTGATGCAATTAAGGCTGTAAATGGGGAAAGGGCATTCAATACGACGTCGTCTTGGGATGAGAAGCCCTTTGAGATACTGCCTAATGGGAAAAGAGTGTACTTGGATGAGCAAGATGTGGTCACATTTCTTGACCCTCCTAAGAATCTCATCCCTTTAGACCCTTCTTCTTATAACCCCGCTTCATATCTCTGGTAATTTGCTGCTATATTTTATATGTTGGTTTTTTTAGGTGAGAATTGTGCTTATTATGTTTGGTATTATTTCCTTTGTGTTTTGCTATTAAATTTACATAAAAAAAAGTTGAAATAGTTACTTCAAATAGGACTTCTGAGATGAAAAGCCATTCCTTTTTTTCATCTCCATTTTTATGTGAGAAATGTGCTTATTTTGAACTGAGCAAAGTATTGATCACAGGAGATGGGTTATGCTAGAATATTGACTAGAAATGCTTTTTCTTATGGACTCATTTATTTTGTAGTAATTGTAAAGTTTTTGGTATTGTTGTTGTGGGTGTTTCTTTTTTGGTGGCTCTTTTAGTAATCCTTTCTGTTGGGTTATTGTCATTTTTATACATAGGAAGAAAATTTCGGACATTCCAGAAGAAAGACGACATCGATTGTTACATCTCTTAAATCCTAGGTATTGCTCACTTGGTTTGAGTTTTTACTTCGATTGCAAATTTTAATTCAGTATAAGTGTATAACTATAGTGATCATTTATCAAAAGAATTAGCCTAAAAGAGGGTATTCAAAAATAGTAATTGCATTTGAGAAAATTAGAGCCCGTTTGATCTAGCTTATACCAATTTTAACTTAATCCTTTCACATTCCTTCTTCCTCACCTCACCTCACTTCCTTCACTCCCACCTCCACCTCTAACTTAAAAGAAGTTGAAATGAGGCTAGAAATAGCAGTAGAAGTAGTAGCGGAAGCTACAAATTGTATGTCGCTTCTACGTCTAGCTCTATTTTAACTTCTTTCAACCTCTTAGAAGTTCAAAGAGGGTGGAGGAGAAGGAATGTGGGAGGGAGAAGTAGAGGTTGGTAGAAGTTAGGACAAACGGGCTCTTAGTCCCTTCAGTTTTTCAATTGCTTTACTTATTGGAGTTGTGATCTTTTGTCATGAGGATGTGGATAGACTCATTTGACAATCTGGTGCAGCCTCATTTCTGCTGCTTGGGAGGTTGCTGGGGGTCGCTATGAGGTTGATAAGTTAGCTAAGCTAAGCTCTTCGAGTTTGCTAGCTGGGGGAAATGAAGCCTTGTCGCATGAGTTTTGGAACTGCCGTCAAAGTGGAGGTACCTTTATAGCTTTAGAGGTTTATGAACAGGGTGCTTCTACTTGCGCGAATTTTTGACATCTGATTGTTGAACAACTTCTGGAATAGGTTCAATGCCCGTTTCACTACTAAGTTCTTTAAAGAAGGTGCATTCTCTGATCAGTCTATGCTCTTTTTGTTCCTCTTTCTAGTTCAAGAGTTTGCACATCAATGAATTCTGATCACAAGATTATTACTCTATAACCCAGGCTTTATTTCGCAAGGATGGGAGGATTTATGGAAGACTAATTGGTAATGTCTTATTGTCGCTTGAGTAGTCAAAATAGTATAAATAGGTTGCTCGAATCTGTATAATTTTCAAGCATACCATCTGTATTACAGTTCTCACTTCTCAGGATTTTTTGATTCATTGTGCACCTAATTCAGCACAGCCATCTGGAAGATACATTCTGTTTCTGATTATTGACTATATAAGATTAAATTCAGGAGGGTCTCTACTTGCTCGAATTGCAACTAATTTCAGTCCACTCTATTTCACTGTGAAACAAGTTCAAGAAGTAATGCCTACAGAACAACCTTGTGATTCGGCTTATGACTTCGGTGATGGACTCCTTGATCTCCATGATTTCCCAGAAGGCTTTCCAAAACCTGGTGAGATTACATGCAGTGGTGCAATGTCAATTTTATTTTATTCTAGTTTTTCTGGTTTCTAATTTAACTCTAAAATAGATATTTGTCCTCTAAAAATAGCGGATGGAGGGGGCTGTATGTTTTAATCCCTCCTCTTTGCTACTTCTTTCGTTGTTCTTTGACAATTTGCACATCCACTCTGTATTTATGTTCTTTCTGAACTTTCTTCCTTCTATTCTTTTCCAAAACCTAATTTACTATAAATAACCCGATGAAGCTGAAAATAGTCCCCAAAAAGGCTAGAAGCAGAAGGTTCAAATTGAAGCTTCTGGTTTTGGCCTTATTGAGAGGTAATTTCAGCTTCTAAGAAGCTTAATTTGTGGTGAAGAGGGGAGAATGTGAGGAAAAATGAAAGGTGAAGCTGCAGCTTAGTAGAAGCCTCGAAAACAGCTTCTTAATATTTACACACAATTTCAAATCATGCAATAATATTTCTGTGCATAATCAGGTTCCTCACTTCCTCCCCTCTCCACCACAACTTCAGCTTCTAAGAAGTTGAAATAGCCCCCAAGAAGGCTAGAAGCAGAAGCTTTAATTGTTTTGGCCTCACTGTGAGCTAAAGAAGCTGAATTTGTGGTGGAGAGGGAGGTGGAGAGGGAAGGAGAGGATGTGAGGGAATGAGGGGGATAAGCTAACACTTGATAGAAGCCGGGCCAAACAGTCCCAAGTTCGATTGAAGCAAGTATTTGCACTAATTGCCTGCTAGTTGCTAAATGCTCATACTGGATGGCATCCCTTATCATATCTGAGAAACTTTCCAGTTGGGCACAGTTGTATTCACTTTCCTCTAAATGATTGCTTTCGAGTTTGGAGTTCTGGATGAAACACTGAATATCTGCTTCTTACAATTCACAGCGAAACATCCCTGGCCCTTCAATGATCACGTTGTCATATATGTTCGTAACGTGGGACCAGGAGTGATGGTTGGGCAGGCATGGCAAGAAGGCCTAGCGCTGGAACAGGTACCCAAGAAGTTGTGCAGTGAAATTCTGATGGTGAAAGATTATTCTGCTTCTTAAGGTAGATCATCACATCAGTGTGTGATTATGTCTCCTACTGCTGAAGAATTGAAGTGTGATTGTAATGGTGATTGCTGGTTGCTTCTTTAGAGAAGCAGTGGCCTTCTCATTCTCTCTTCACCCTTGAGTGTGCTGAGCATCCCCGGGAGGAAACTTTTGTTCCATGTTTGGTCTTGCCTTTGTGTTCAAGGGATCCGAAATGGTTGTATGGATGTGATAATGTTCATATACATTCTCTCGATTTGGATGGATGGCCTCACATAAGAAGGAAACCGCATTGTGTCCTGCAACTTGTAATCAATGTAGTTTTCAAACTCTTGTACATGACTTCTGTTCAGAATTGAATGTAATATCTTTTCTAGGTTCTCTCCTTATGCAACTAATGTAAGCTTCATAGTTCATAGAGGATGTCTGCTAGTTACTCTCAAATGCTCTCTTTTTGAAGTTTTGATGCATGGACAGGACTATGGACCATCTTAATGTGGCCTGTGTCTTTGCTGAAATTTTGGCTATGACCTTATTACATACAAGGAAACCACATGGTGCCCCCTGCATAAAACCTTTTTAAAGGATAGCAGTATGAACTTAACTCATAGTCAATATGTGATACATTCTTTTTTATTTGGGGTGCAAGTGATCCTAGGGCTTCTTCTGAGTCAGCATATATTCTACAAATTAAAACCTCGTATTCCTCTATTCTCAATTGACCTTAAAGTAGGGGGTAGATCATTCCTATTAGAGTTGTTCAAACCGAATATCAGAATTTCAGACACTGAATTTTTATATTTTAATCCGGAATTTTGATATTTTTCAAAAAGATAAATTTTCATTGTGCATAAGTTTTAATGTCCGATTCAAAAAATGTTTCCGAATATTCGAAATGTAATATTTTTGAAGATTTATGTAACTCAAAAATAGAAATTAGTACTATTCGAGTTCAAATATTTCATATATCTAAAAACTTTAAAACATCCAAATCCAAAATTTCTGATATTGAATTTTCCGAATTTCCGAATTGGATGGTCGGATTAAGGTATTTTTAAAACCTCTGCAACCCCTATACCCCCAAAGAAAATAAAAATAAAAATAAAAATTTCTTTTCATTTTTCTTCGTACCATACTATTGAAGCTGAAGGGCAGCAAGTGGATTTCCCTCCCATTGGGATTAGTTATCTGTTACCTTACCAGAATGAAATTCTCACATCATTCCATTCCCATAATCCCATGATCTGATCTTTCCATCTGAATCCTTGTCTCTCCACAATCCAACCATAAACCCACATTTCATAATCCTCAACACAGATCCCAAATTCATCTCCAATAAACCCTCCAAAAATCCCTACTTTCACTTTTCTCTAACAGTATGATTCTGCAAACCCAATCTCTCTCTTCTCACTCTTTCCCCTCTTTCCCCACAATCCAAACACCCCAATTCCCAAAACCCAGTTTTGTCTCTCCAAAATCAAACTGCCCACCTCGCAAATCCTTCCAAAGCTGCTCACTTTCAGTGGCTTCTGACCCGGCAACCAATGCCCAACTCGAATTGACCCGACCCAAACCCTACCCAGCTGAGGTTTCAAGGACTATAATGGAGTTGTCTTCATCTGGGACACTTTCCACCTTGACCCATGATGGTTGGCCTCTTGGGTTTGGTGTTCGCTTCACTGTTGATGCTGATGGAACCCCCATTTTGGGCTTGAATGTCTCTAATAGGCAGTTCTCTATTGATAAGAGGTCTAGCCTTCATGTTGAGGTTTGTGATTTCATTTTAGTGTTGTCTTTGCAGATTTTGGTTGATTATTGGAAATGGTATTATTGGTTGAAGCATTCAAGTTTGTGATGGTTAGTTGTGTACTAGTGTTAGTTTTTAAGCATTGAATTGTGGGAAATAGGAAGTTTTGCTGTTTTTGTTGAAGACAGAACTGTTTGGATGGTTGACTGTAATGTCTGACTATTGTTTTATTGGTTGGAGTTACACAAATTTGGGATGGTTTATAGTTGAATTTAAAGCATTGAATTGCGGCTAATGGTAAGTTTTGGTGTTTTTGTTGAAGACAGAACTGTGTTTGGATTGTTTGACTGTAGTGTCTGATAATGTGCTTTTGATTAGTTAATGGGAAATAAGCGTAATGGTTGCATGGAAATTGATATGAGAAGTGCATCAAACTTGCCTGGTCCGAGATGACATTTGTGTTCACTGTGTCATATTGAATTTAAGGTGGGTTGCATTTTGCCTCGTTGTTAGCGAGGGGGCTTGCCATAGCTTTTTTTGGTTTCCAATAATGCTCTTCCATCAATGGACACAAGTTACACAACAAAAACCTCATCAACAGAACAGCCCCTTTCTTGTTTACGAGTATATCATTTTAGTCACCTTAAGTTCTTGGTGTTTTTGTTTACCTTTTGGGCAATGTAATTGTTGGAAGTGAGGTTTGAATAGAGTCTCAGGTGGAAATATTCATTAACCTGATGGCATTGCATTATGGATTAGTAGAAAAATGAGTCTGTATGCTTTGGTGGATGCTTCTGTTTTCTTCCATCTTGTTGTCATTGTTGCCGTATAATCTCTAAAGCGAAGAGAAACTTAACTGAAGCCATGTTGACTTACTTGTTAATGAGATAAAACAAACTGAATAATGTTTCTTGTCTATGGGATGTTACAGTTTAAACCATATCCAGTTACATGTTATGCGATAGGGTTATAATCAGTTTGCATTTGTATGCAGCTAGAGCAGGGTGGTGTGAGGACTCCACAGTGTACCATACAAGGTAGCCTAGATAAACCTGACGACAAATTGAATTTGAAGGTGCGAACCTGATTTCCCCTAAACTCTTTATTTTGTTGTTCAATAAACGAAGATCCTGATTAGGGCGATTTTGTAACTTGTTTGCTAAATTCTGTAGAAGCTTCATTCAGTGTGGAAAAAAAGATTCGGGGAAGAGATCAACGAAGACCTCATATATGTCGTCTCTGTAGACCGTGTACTGCAGCTAGAAGATTTTCAGGAGGTGTGGTGGGTCATTTTGCTTTTGTTTGTGTGCATTGTACCTTGATTTGGTTGAGACTGTAGATTGTGTTCAGTAACTATACTTCGGTGGAGTTTATTTTCAATATGGTGATTCTCATGGAATGAAAATAAATTGTTTCACATGCATAACCTTCAACTCTTAATACATTACAGGATGGCGTGTGGGTGACATCGTCAGATTATAAAAATGCATGCCCAGATCCTCTCAGAGATATTGCAGAAAGAATTGCGAATGAGATCAACACAAACAACATGGAAGATGTCCTTCGCTTTTCCAGTATTTATGCAGATTTGGATTTTCAGGTATTTACTACTTAGAATTTGGTTATTAAGAACTTACTATCCTGAACCTTAGCATATGTGACCTTGTAATGTGAACTCAGAAGAAAGAGATCCAATGTCTCTTTATAAACTATGGAATTTGTCCCTTTGTGTCATCATTTGGCTTGAAGAATATTTAATATGCTAATACACTGCTAATTCTAATTGTCGTAAGTTCATAACTCATAAGTTCTTGATGTGAGACTGCAATAAGCCAATAAATAAGCCTCAATCTATGTTTAGATAGTCAATCTCTGTTTAAGGAATGGAAAAGGAAAGGTCTTAGGTTGATATTGAGCTTGTGTAGAGATGCCAATAAGGCAATAACTGGATTGCTGTGGTTCTCATCAGATAGTTTTTGGTACCTACAGAAGAGAAGGGGCATTGAGGTCTAAGATAAAGTGTCTAGGAGGGTAGATGATCTACATATTTCACTGTGTATAGTCCTCAAAAGCATCCTAGTATTTTGATAGGCAACTGAGAGAATATGGAAAGTCTGATTATATATGCAAGAGGGAAGGTAGCCTTGCAATAGGCATCATGCTTAATTAGCTTGACTACCAATAAGAATCGTCTCCTCCTAAATCCGGTAGGAGATTGGTGCATATGCTTTAACGCAGTATTCTTATATGCTTATTTACATCAATCTCGTGGTGTAGCTATACATAGCTTTGTTCCTGGAGCTGTTTGTCTATGCCTCGGCGATGATTTAATAGGTTTACTTAACAAAGAAAGGGAACCATTAATATGAGTGAATTTGCACAGCTCACCATTTCTATATGTGCAAATCAGATTTCACCTTTGTTTGTGTTTCAGTGGAAGATTTTCATTTGTTTTGCTTGGTTTTGAGGTGCCCTTTCTCGGATGCATATCAGATCATAATTGCTCCTTTGTTTTCATGAATATTAGGTGTGAAACATTAAATTCAAGTAATATGGATTGTTGATTACCAATAAAAAGTACTACTAATATGGATTGTTTGTCATCTTACTGGAAGATACCTTTTGGTTCTGCAATCTGCAGGTATCAGACGCAAAAATTGTTTGGATTGATCGGTTGGGTTTTGACATGCGTCTCTCCTCAACTCCAAATGGTATATACGAGGTCCGGATCCCTTTTCCCAGGGAAGTGACAGATGAAAAGGGCGTGAAATCAACATTCAATGGAATGTCTCAGGTTGCATGGGAGGTGGAAAAGAATTACTACACCCCAGATTTCAAGAGAGTGAAACAAGTAAAGAAGCTTACAAATTAGCGCGAATATTGAATTTTCCTGTTGTAGCAGCGACTTTCATCATCGCCTGAGGCATTTGGCGGGTTTTAACTGGCCACTTAGTGGTATACTAACTTCTTGTATTGGTTGAGGGTGTATCTTTCATTTTTCCTTGACCAATTAAATTTAACGCGATGCTTCTATTGATTGAGATTGAAAGTGATAAAGCACCTGTTAGCTGAGCATCGTGAAATCACAATTTTGGATCGTATTCATAGCGTCCATTATTGAACTTTGATTATGATGTGATTTTGCAGTCAGATTCTGCACATTTGCATGCTGCCCTATTTAAAGGGCATATAGTAATCACTAATTCATATTCTCATGTTTACATAATCACCTAGTAATACAAAAGGGTCTCAAGCCCTAATCTCTGCTAGACTCTTCAAGGAATGGCTGTACTATCAACATGTCCAGCAACGGAACTGTACTTGACCTCAAACTCCACCTGCAATCTCTCTCCATGACTCTGCTTACAGTTGAAATAGAAGACAGTGAAAACCACAAAAATGAAAAGCTCGGCCACGCAGCATAGGGAAGCCATGAAGAATCCGAAAGCAAACTGAGCAATACCACTGAGCTCATCCTCATCATCAGTTAATGTAATATAGAACATGATGTAGATTGGGATGGTCAGCAATGCCAGCATTAACATAAGCAAGAACCCTAGAAGCTTTGCTCCTTTCAATAGCTTACCAGCCTTTCTAAGTGCTTTTAGCCCTTGCAAATCTTCCTCCAAAACACAAACCACAAGCCCCACAGTCCAAAATACAGCCAAGTACAGGTAAAATAAGGCAGCTAGGATGCCCATAAACCAACAGCAAATATAACCAGCATAATTTGCAGAAACCCAAATTAAAAGCACAAGAATTCCCATGTAGGAAATCGAGAGAGAAGCAACGAGCATCCAGGTAAAAGCCACTCTCTTCCATGATGATCCCATCGTGAGCAATAGTTCCTCGAGACATGTAGATTTACAAGAATATGATGCTGCTGATATTAAGATGGTTGCAGACATCAGAACCAGGAAGAAAAAGTAGAAGGCTGATAAGAAAGGGATTTCTACTCCTACAAGGAGTAATACTGCCTCTTTTTGGTCTACAGAGTTTAGACCTTTATACTGGTCCCCGACTTTTCTGATCAAGGGGCACACTACGAGTTGGTGCAGGAAGACGGAGAGATAAAATGGAGCAAGGATGAAGAGGGTTGCTTGCACAAAGAGCTTCTCATATCCTCGCAAAAGCTGGATTGCATCTCTTAGTATCCGAGGAATGCTAAGTGGGGAAGGTGGTGTCATTGATATTGAAGGGAGCTCTACCTTGGCCATTTGATGTTGTGTTTGTAGCTCTGGTTCTATTGATTACTTGGTGTACTAGTGAGGGCATAACAGGGGGAGTTCTTCATCAGAACAACTATTGGAGCCACTTATATATGATCAAATTGATACAATTTCCTTTTCTCAATGAAGGGAAAGGAACTTATTATATTGTATTTGGTATGGCATTGTATGAGTCGCATAACCTTATAGTTTTATATGGTACTTTGGATAGTAGGTGAATGGAAAGGGAGCAAATATTCAACACTCAGGCACCTGGAAGATGGAGAAGGACTTGGGGAAGCTCTATCTAGTCTGGGTAGAGGAAGCAGAAATGCAAAATATTGGAGACATTGGAGCCAAGTCAACATTAGGTAACAACCTAAATGATCTCTAAGTTTGTACCTAGTTATTTTTCTTTTCATATTTCTAAACATAATGTTTGATAAATATAATATACTAGGTTATTAAAATAACAGGGTTTGTATGATATAACAATACATATTAAATGAAGGATTAGAAGTATCGAATAATAGAACGAGAAAAAAAAAAAAAAAGCTAATGTGGCAAAGTATGAGTCTGAATTGGGGTTTTACATTATATATGCTTAAATTCATTATAGTCTACTGAACTAGATAATCATATTATACAAGATGTGTTGGAGCTAGCATTGAAAGGAGAAACTTTCGATTTACTTAATTTTTCAAATAAGATTACAGAACAGTCCGACTTGTGTGAGTCCGACTCATTGGATGGGTCCTTTCATAGCCTAGCAACTAACCCGATATATCCCCACCCACAGTGCACCCTTTTACACCTCTCCCTCGTCCCGTTATCTTTCTCCCTCCCCAAAACCCACAACCCAGAACTCAACCTTTTTCCTTCATTGCTCTTTCTCCTCCCATGGTATCAGATTGAAAGAACCCAACTTTAACTTGATAATGGGAGACCAAAATACCCAATAGATACCAAACCCATTACACCTAATTCAAGGTTTTTTTTCTTGATTTTGTTGTCTCATATACACATAAAATTAGCAGATGGGTATACTCACATTACCCTTAGTTATCTCTTTTCTTAAACCCCATAAATCCCACAACTTTTCCCTTCTTCTATCCCCAACTCGCCATTTTCGATTTAGGCCCCTCCATCATCGTCGTTTCTTTGCTTCTTCAGTTGCTGCTGGTGCTTCCACTTCCCAGCAAAATTTGTCCAACAATGGAGATGCCAGCTTGGTTTCTAGTAAATCCTCAGTGCTCACTTTCCAACAAGCTATTCTGCGTCTTCAGGTTTGAATCAATCGCATTGTGTTGTGTGTCTTTGATGTATTTTCAGCGTTGATGCACAATGGACTTGTTTGTTGCAAAAGAGTGTGAATTTTGAATTGAGGGGTTTCGTTGGTTTTATGAATTTTACCGTTGTTTGATTGGATTGTTTGTTCTCTCACGTACTTTTTGCCCTTTTCATTCTATTGATAAGTTCAACTCGAATAGATCATTGACCAAGTTGCTAAATTTTACATTTTCCCCCCCTATCATCTACAATGCCGTTAAAATGAGGTCTCAATGCACATATTGGAAGTGGTATTGCCGTTTAATATCTTTTTGTTCGATGAAAGAAGGATATATATATGATTGGTGCCATTCTGGGTTTCTTTCTGTGTGGAGATGAAAAGAAAAGGGTCATTAGATGCATCATTTGGATGTATTGGAAAATTTCGCATTTGGGTAGGAGAATCTATCTCAGTATATATAATGATGCAAAGAAATGCGGGCTCATAATGCTGGTCGTTGGTACTTAATTCTGTTACGCCTGTCCATGTTATTGGATTATGATGGCCTCCTTCAAAAATAGGATAGCTGAAAATATGCGACACTGGCAGCACCTTGATTGGCCCTTACTGTTTCTCAGAGATGTTTCAATTCCTTTAAGTTTGAGAGCTTGTAAGAGGTTGCCATTTTCAATCATTGTTTCTCTAAAAAGAAGTTGATCTGAATTTTTTATGTTACCGGTATGGTATGGCTGCAGAATCAGAAGTGCTGCTATCCATAAAGTGAATGCAACTTTTTCTGAATCTAGAATAGTTGGAACAATCTTGTCTTTGTCTTTCCTGTCCTGGATCTAATGGTGGCTATAACATATATGGGGGTATGTGAATCTTCAAGCAGAGTGAGGTAGCAGAAAGTGCCCATATGTAGGCTAGCTACTATGTTCAACGTAACCCAATAACTCTTTTCCCTACCCCTCTCTCTCCTTTTTCACGCACAAACTACACTCTATTGCCCCTGACTATCTTGCTTCCCTCAAATACGTTAAGATTCCCAATTGTGTATAGCTTCAGTTTCCCTATACGAAGGTTATGGAAAGGGTTTTCTGATGGCACTAAGCCTTGGATCTGACAACAAGAATAACAAGCAATTGGTGCATAATGTTTCCAAAACAGTTTGTAGAAAAAATTGCAAATTATTCTACCTTTTCCATGCCATTGCAGTCAGGGTAGACCCCAAAAATATAGGCAGGCTGCTAGTTCAAAACTGATTATGTAATAGAAGGCAATCTAGTGACATATTTGATTTAGTNGTTGTACTTAACAGTTTAACATGTATTGATTCCTAACTGAAATTAGGAGACTTTTTCCCTAAAGTCCAAGTACATCAGTACTCTTTAGACATCGTGAAGATTGTCAAATATCATGATGCATGGCATCGTGAACTTGCTTGTATTTTTGACCAACTTCATACTTTATACTTTAACATCCTCTCAGAGGCCCTAAACGGCTAAACTTCAAAAGTGACATTGTCCAAGATGGCTTGGACATCAATTGTGTTAATCCTTCTTTTCTGGTTCTTTCCGTAATCATATTGATAATACTACTGTATCAAACAGTGATCTAATCAATTGTACAGTTTTCATCTAATTTCAAGGCAATTTATCTCACATCGTTCCATTTTACCTACAGGATTATTGGGCTTCTGTTGGATGTGCAGTGATGCAATGTAGCAACACTGAGGTAATGATCTTTGTTGTTACATGCAATCAGATTCTTTAATCTGCTTGCAACTTTGATGCTTAGTTTCAATTTCCGTCTTTACTGAGAACAGTGGCGGTTGTGTGGATTTGAGATATGTGTTACATGATAATCTAGATTCTAGGTGTTCGTGATAGATATACTAGTCCCAGAAAAATGTCAGAGAGCACCTTTGGTGCCTGTTACCAATTACTGGCTTGTTTGACGGGGCAAGTTGGTGCATCATTTGTAACATTAATTCAATATCAAGGAACAGAAATCATATGTGGCTATTAGTTCTAGAATTGATGGCAGGGTGCCACAGGAGGAGTAACAAGGCTTTTTAGCCTTTAATTATTGGGTTGAAACTAGCTCTACCTATGGTTAAACTGGGTCACACTGTCTGTAGGTGTCCCTTGCGGGCTGCTGTCCCAGTCATTCTGGTGAACTTACATCCTTGTGTTGGTGACAATTCATGTTGGTCTGGTCACCAATTATCATGAACTTAGCCTAGCGTGTGATTTGTTTTCAGCAAGCCATAATTTTGATTCACTTAGTGTTACACTGTTACTAAAGAAAATTCAACATGACCATTAAGTAAGAATGGGATATGGTCCATATGGATAAGAAACTGTTGTGGAGGAATGCATTTCTTGCGGTCCAGTAGTGTCTTTGATTGGAAAGGAATGCGAGGATCTTCCTAGGGTGACTTGTCACTTGTTTTACTATGGGACTGGGTGACTTATTAGCCTCTCTAAGGGCTAGGATGCGAGGTGCTTTTAGGGGCTATTCAATTTCTGAAGTTCAAAGAAACTGAGCCAACTTGTATTCAAGTCCCTTTTTGTAAACAAGTTTCATCATTGGATCTCATACATCGTCTTGTTAGAATTCATTTCTTGTTTTAAAAAGAAAAAAAATTGCAAGTGATGAAAGGAAAGGATCAAATACAGCTTCTTGATTTGATATTTTTGTTTTTTGGGTGGGTTACGATAACACATTTCTCTGGATTCAAGTTTCAAAATTACTACTTTGGTTATGAATTGGAAAAATACAAGTTCATGTCCGATGATGTTGATAATACTTAGATTCAGGAGTCTGTTTTGAGGAATGATTGAATGATATGCATTAGATGGTACTATTTACTCTTCTCGCCTTGGAGGAATTCTCTTTGTTGGCAAAACACTAAGATTTAGAAGAGTAAATAATGTAATGTATATGTATATATACTTACTGCACAAGGGTTAGTAGAAGCTGGATGCATTGTTGGTTGAGTGGAGGATAAGTATATAAATCCCAAAATGGTACACTCCAGAGCGTAGAGATGTGTTTAGAATATCAAAATAGTGTCTATGTATGTCAGTCAATTTATGACAAGCGTAAGATAAAGGAGAATTGTTTTACTTGTGTTACTTGTGCATGCCCTAATTTCTGAACAACCTCTCTACTTGTTAGAGGTAAGGCTGCCGTACATTTGGAACTCCCCAGACCTTGCCCTCGCCAGAATTATTACTGGGTTGTTGTTGCACTTGTGCATGACCTAAATTTTCATTTACTTATCTAGTTCATCAGCTTTTGACTGTCCTGGCCTATAGCAGGTCATATGCAAGTAAATTCTTGTCAACACAAATCTTTGGCGTCATAAACCCTCTGTTACCAATTTACTTAAGTGATGGCCATATCATGAGATAAACAGTTCATTATGTGAGTTTAAAGGTTAATTTTCTGTGTAAATGTTTTGACGTGGTCACCATTCTACTTAAGTCTGGTTCTGAGTTGTTTGTGTTATTCTTGCATTTGTCAGGTTGGTGCTGGGACAATGAATCCCTTGACATATCTGAGGGTCCTTGGCCCAGAGCCGTGGAATGTTGCGTAAGTATTTTCTGGATAAACATTTGGAGAAGGTGTTATTTGTACTCATCTTTGTTTGTGTAGGCAGTATTGGGATAAGCCGACTCATAATGATAATACGTCCAAAAGAAGCTGAAATAAAGAATATAGGAGTTTCTCTTTCTGAGAAGATCTCTTTAAGCTTTCTTTATATATAAAGAAAAAAAAGATCTCTTTAAGTGCACAGACGTCCTAAGTTTGTCCCAAGAAGCTGAAATTCAAAGAGAAAAAAGAACAAACATAATTGTCAATATCCTTTTCTAAATTTTGCAGAAAAAAGATTAAGCAGCATCCACAAGCCAGGATAGAATCACAAGTTTCCCATATGCATGAGACAGTCGCTCTTGCAAGAAGCTGATATTGCATATCTGACATGGCACTTCCAGCTCTGATAATTCTATTAAGAAATGTTTCTTATAGGTGGATCATAAGGAGACAATAAAAGTAAACTGACAAAAAATTGACATTTCTGGTAATATGGTGTCTCAACCTATCGTGGCATGTGCATACATTTGCACCATCTACATCTAGTACTAGTCGATTGAAATTTAAACTTATGTATTTGATTGTTTTCGCTTATGTTGCTGAAGACAGTAACGTTGTTGCTAGAGCTGGTTCAGTCAATCCATAGGGGCATATAATTTGTTGTCTGGTGGTTTGTATGGCATTCCGTCCATTTTGTTTACCTTTCTATAGCATTGATATATCTGTTTTTCGTAAAGGTATGTAGAACCTAGCATCAGGCCAGATGATAGTCGTTATGGGGAAAATCCAAACCGGCTTCAACGCCACACCCAATTTCAGGTACAGTTGCTGGTGTATCCACAAGAAAGCATATGAACTTGTAAAAATGGTCTGTTGTCTCTTCTGATGTCACTTTTACTTGCATGGACTCTTAAGCCACCTACAACTTCCTGTTGGATCTGATCTCAGGTTATATTAAAGCCAGATCCTGGAAATTCTCAAGACCTCTTCATCCGCAGCTTATCTGCTTTAGGTAAAGATTTTCTTTTGTTCTTTCGGTAATTGATCTTTGTCCTGCTGAATGCTGAAATGTGTGTGTGCGTCCTTGTGTGCTATCGTGTGTTAATGTGTTTGCTTGCACCTTTTGCTTTCTGTCTGCATGTGCATGTGCATATGCATGCAAAATGCACGTGAGGATGTGCACTCATCATTTCTTTGTTGCTTAGTGAGTACATGCTTTAATCAATCTACTGCTGCTTTTCAACTTACCTGTTAGGTGTAAAACGAATTGCCGTCATGATCTTTGTCCTTTATCAAATCGCAGTGAACAGATATTTATAGCTGTCAGTAATCATTGATATCTTCAAGAACCTTGACCAATAAATTTCTCCTTTGGCTTTCGGCTACCTATGCTGTTCTTGTGCTTGTCCAAGGCTCCATGCTGGGGGTTTTTCATAAAAGAAGTTGATCAACTTCGGTTGGACCTATGATATTTAGTGTTGTGGAGAAATCTACAGGATTATTTTTAGTTTCTTACAGCTGATAGCAAAACACTGATGTGATAGATTCCTAACCACTCCTGACATTTGTCTTTTTATGAACTGATGCTATAAAACAAAGTGAATCTTACTGGTTGTGGTCGTGGAGTTGGCTACTTACGTTTTCAGTTGTCTTATCAGCAAAAGGAATCCATGCATGCAACCTCCAGTTTTTGTCATCCTTACTATTAGTACCTAACACAATAAACCTCCTGATCGATAAGGAACCATGAGAAATTAAGTAGCAATTCGTCCAACTGCCATTCCATTTTGTTACTTATTGCTCTCTACATTGTCCTTTAAAGGTGTCAATTAGAGATGCATTAAATTTGGACCTTAAAAGGTTGATTGCCATGGCTAATGTCATCCCAAAACCTGCACTTGAGAAGTACTCTTCTCCTCCAAGCCCTCCAAGGACTTAAATAATGAAATTCAGCGACACTGGATTTCCGCTACTTGTGGAGAGTTTATCTTCTTGCTCCACCACACCAAACTTCCCTCATTATTTTTCTCTGGCACCTTCATTTAGTGAATAACTAGATTATCATGTGAAATTCCAAGTGATGCTTGCATATCTGAATGACCCCCCTAGCTATTTATGTATTTTTAAGTTTTGAGATTGATTTTGTCAGGAGTTAATAGAGTTTTTAGGTCTTAGAAAATCGGTGAACATGAGCATATTACATATGAGTTAAGACATGATTTTGGCATACTGATCTTACTTTAGAGTTCTATGGTAACATTCCAGGCCTAATATTCTTGATCTTATTTTTCTGTCAGGTGTAAATGTCAGTGACCATGATATACGTTTTGTGGAGGACAACTGGGAAAGTCCGGTAAGCTTTTCTTTTTTGCTGGTAGACCCACACTTGTTGTTCTCTAGTATGAAGCAAAATTTTAGATTATATTTAATGTTGGATTCTATCATAAGGTCTTTTGGCTGATTTTAGTATAGATTTTGTCTATAGCTGAATCTCTCTCTTATACTCTCTGTGTATGTTGGCCATGCTGACTTTAATTGTTTCTAGGTTCTTGGTGCTTGGGGATTGGGTTGGGAGGTCTGGATGGATGGAATGGAGATCACTCAATTTACCTACTTCCAGCAGGTTATATTTCTCTCTTGCTTTATCTTCTGGGCCTTTTTTTCCTCGTTACTGTATATTGGTCACAGTAAGTGTGTTTCTGATAATCTGGTATTCAGTTTTATCTCCAATCAAATATAAATGACATGAGCAAATTTTGGTTTATGTTTTATTGTTCTTTGAACACAATGACTTGCCCAAGGAGGTAACAGCTTAACGGATGAGATTCTTCTAGTTTCCGGTGCCAATAGACGACTTTAGTATCGGAGGATGTGAGGAAAACGTTCATGTTCAATTATTGTTTGTATAACTTGATTTTTAAAGCTTGTGGAAGCAGAGGAAATGTTTTGGCCAGTTCCTCATTCTCAATTTTACTCAAAGACAAAGAACAATTGGAACAGAGAATTGTAATTTTGAGAAGCCAATGTATTCCCACAGATATCGATAATTGTCATCTGTGGGCATACATTGGCTTAATTAACCGAAATTGATTTTCATGATCTTTTTTTGGTTTTCAAGGACTTTTAATTCTTGTTGTCTATTTATGCTGTCTATTTTTCATTCAATGAGTTAAACAAATTGTTTATATCATGTTAACATTGGTTCTCTCAGTCCGTTTGTTTGATGTTATTATCCTTTCTTTTTCTATAGGCGGGAGGTGTTCAATTGTTTCCAGTTTCTGTTGAGATCACTTATGGTCTTGAGCGAATTCTTATGCTGCTTCAGGTAAAATTTGCGTACTTTTTCCCTTTTTGTGTATTAACAGTGTAATTTAATACTGATGAAGCTTCTTGGTTACTGTTTGCAGGGAGTTGATCATTTCAAGAAAATTCAATATGCTGATGGGATCACATATGGAGAGTTGTTCTCAGAGAATGAGTAAATAATTAATCTCAGCTAGTTTTGTGAAACATCTTTATAAATTACTAAAATTTCCCCACAAATCACAAAATCATAAACTTGTCCATTAACTAGTACACAGGATTTTGAGTTGCTAATTTTTCCTGACTTTATTACTTCTACTTATATTTTTGCTGATGAATCTTTGTCGTTATTATTGCGTTACTGTTGTTGTTACAATACCTGTTCCTGTTATTCTTGTTTCTATTGTTATAATGTTTTTTTTACTAGTAGTTGCTACTTACTATTGATTATATTATCATTATCTACTATACTTTTGTTATTGAGAATGAGATGAGAAAATTGATCACATGCCCAACTCGTGGTCTGGTGCTCACTAAACTTTCATAATACTCCCTCCGACTCAATATCTCCTAAGCATTTTCCATTTTGGTACGACTTAGAATCTCCTAGGCATTTCCTTTTTTAGACTAACTTTTGCACAAAAGTTACAAGTTTGCCGTTACACTTTTTGGACTCACAATTTCCTTCAACATTCCCAACAAACACAAAAGTAAGGGCATTTTGGACATCTCAACACTTTCTTAAATTTTGGTCCAAAAAGTAC
>BSSO01000329.1:0-36695 GCA_030267885.1 Mesembryanthemum crystallinum
ATTAGTTACAAACACAATTTATTGATCTATGTTTAAACATTTTGAATAGCAAACCTAAGTTCAAACCGAGTCGAGTCGAGCCGACTCGATCCTAAATCGAGCCGAGCCCGAGCCTCATAAATTTCGGCTCGTTGAGCTTCGAGTCGAGCCCGAGCCAAGAAAAATCTTACCGAGCCGAGTTTCGAGCCGGCCTGGTTCGGGCTCGGCTCGGCTCGATTACACCCCGTCAACATCTAATCAATTATTGTTCTACTCTAAAATCAATTTAGATGGATCATTATTCACTAAAAAAAATCACATACATACGCTAGTTGCAGTGTTGCACGATACTTCACCTAATTAGTATGGTTCAAGGATTAATTGTTCATACTTCATGAATAGATACTCAATTTGTTATTTGAAGCGTATGTAGAAAGAAATATAAATTAACAGACAATTAATTGTAGGATACTTCTCAATACTTGTGAAATATTCCACATATTTTCTATTATGTTGTTTTGAGCCTTCTTTCAAAGAACTCGTTACCATGTTATGCTACATAGACCCACAGCCTCCATTTAAAACTCTTTCAACCTTCAATATTTGGAGTAGTCAGGGTTTTATTCTTTACTTTGTGACTCACTACTTGTTTTTGCTTGATGTTTTACCAAAACTCCTAATTTGATGGCTGCTCACTTCATTGTTCCTACTCATGCATTTAATTCAGTATAGTTCTGTTATGTCTAATAAATAATTAACTTTTTCTCACACATATTATTATTCATTCATCTTTACAATTTAGTTATTTTCAATTTGGCGCAATTTAATTGAAATGGAAAAAATCTCACTATGTATTCCAGATACACAATTTGTCATGCCCGAATCATCAATTGCTTTAACTTGACATTGTATCATCAATCTACATCAGTTGAGTCATCAAATACTACTCCCTCCGCTCTACAAATAAGGTGATGCTTGGTAATCCGCAACTCACATACATGTGAGTTGCAGATTACCAAGCGTCATCTTCTTTAGAGAACGAAGGGAGTAGATTTTTTTTTTATTAAACTTTAGTTTTTTTTTTTTTTTGTTATAGATTTTCAAATAAACGAGTATATTATCTCAAACGATTTTTTTTAGTACCTATACTATGATGTTTTTATCAGTCATGCTGGAGATAATTAACTGAGCGCAAGGGAGATCTATACACTACTAGAATTTAGACTATTTACGACAACCAAATCACAACGGAAATAAAAACCCGTCATAATTGATCTTTCGCGAAGGAAAATATCAACGTAACTGATCTTTCGCGACGGGAAATACGTTAAAAACTATCATAAAGTAAAACTACGACGTCACCCTCTTTAGGACGATATGATGACAAAATTCCCGTTGTAATTGATCTTTTACAACGGGAAATACCGTCGCAAAAGAAGCAATCTCTAGTAGTGATATGAGACCTTGTTGTATATCCATACTGTATAATTTTCTAAAAAAAATAAAAATGGGTGTACCACCATTAATGTATACTCTAATATACTTTCAAATCTATAACACATTCATTATATAATTTCTGGATCCGCCACTGATTGACCGACTCGGATTCGAGTTGAACTCATCGATCACCATCAATCTTTAATTTGTTTGTTTGAGAACGATCGACACGTGGGAGGAAGCTGGTCCCGACTTGGTGGAGAGAGATAGTGCAGAGTCCCTCATTGTCTGAACACGGGAGGGGGTGGTCTACATGTCATTTTCCATGGTTTTAATGCATTTCCTCATTTTATCCATTTGGCTTCATCCTTGTTCTTTACCAATAATAATACTTGCCCCATTATGACCTTGCCTTTCAAGTTTCAAATTGGAACACCCTTGAGACATTGATATTAAAATCAAGAAATCATTTTTGGATATAATGGCTGAATGATTATCCCTTTCATCCAGATCCAAGCTCAAGTTTGGTTAAACAACAATTCATTTTATATATATATATATGTATATGAATTCATCTCTAATCATGACCTAAAAACAATACTACCAGTTTTTGCTCTTTAAAATGTGTAGAGACCAAGTCCCACTTTGAAAAATAGACGAAAAGAACCAATGTATATGTCTAATATACTACTCTTTATAACATCATTAGTTTTAGAATGAAATCTCACCTGATTTTAAATTTGACATGTTGGCCTAAATCGACCAATGGAGGTATTTATTGCTATCACTATTGTACCTTTGCTAAAAGGTTGTCAATTGAGTGTCAATATAACTCACCTTTTTGGCTGAAAAACTATCTTTTTTTTTTTTTTTTTCTTTTACTCCCTCTGTCCCACACTTAACTTTCAAAAAACCAAAATTTTGGTCCAACACTTGGCCTTCAAAAACCAAAGAAATCCCATTAACATCCATATAATACCCCTCCATTATCTCCAAAATACAATTAAAAATTTCTCTCTCTCTCTCTCCCTCCCTCCCTCCCTCCCTCTCAATTATAGTACTCCATATAAGAGTGGAGTAGTATTTTATTTTATCTCTCTCTCACACACATTCAAGGGCAATATAGGGTAAAAGTTTCTCTTTAATATTTATGCCTAAATTGGTTTTGAAAGTTAAGTGAAGAACAGAAGGAGTGATACATAGCTAACAACGACATATTAAAAATAAAATGGTATATATTAAATATTGTCAGATAACCCCTAGTTTTAAGTAATGCCTCTCCTTACTATGTGAAAGGAAAATCACCCCTAATGTATCATATATACACACTTTATCTACTTATAATTTACTCAAATAGCCAACAGTAACTATTGAAAAAGTTGTTGAATAAGGATCAATTTAATTAAATTGATGCACAAAACGGTCATAGCAAATTAGCAATCAATTATTTTCATTATAAAAGTATCACTTATTGTTTCAAAGTTAGAGGAAACATTGCAAAAGAACCACACATAAATACAACTATTTAACAAAACCCCGCCCTTATATGGAGTACTATTTATTTAAAAAAAAAACCGTGATGAGACTCTTTCGCCATGAAATTGCCCCTTTAACCCCCTTACAAATTTTCAAACCAAATTTAGCAGGAAAATGACGAAAATTCCTTCATGCGAGAGACATATAAATCATTTAACATGCTTTAATTTAAAATTTCCATCTCATTCCCTCCTTTAATCTAAGTAATCCAGTCCATTTGTCAGATCACTTACATATTCTTTGCCCCTATCTAAGCTTAAATTTCAAATTATGAGGGCATTTTCATCCATATAGCCTTTTTTGTATAAAAATACGTCTAGAGAGTTGGAAGGGGGCGAGCATGGTTAGACCTAGCAAAACTGACCGGTATCCTAATAGAATGAACCGACCCAAATCCGAATCGTTCAAAAATTTTATAAGGTGACCCAGATCAGACTTGATTTAAACCGAAATTGACCTGATCCGATCTGAACTGACCCAAATTTTGTTTACTCTTATATCAATCTAAGAAAGGTTGATACGAAATTTGACAACAAACTTGAATGTGACTGGAACCGAATTAACGCAATCCCACCTATAAACAAACCAAATATTTCATGAACCATATATATAAACTTGAAAAAAAAAAAAAAACGATCCAAATAACCCGTTTGGCAGGTCTAGACATGACCAAGGTAGAGTTCGCTAAAGGGGCATTTTGCAATAAGTTTTTCATAAGAGGGTTTTGGATAACTTATCTGAAGTATAACTGAAAGTGTAAAAATACTCCTAATACTCAAAAAGTATCACTATAGTTCAATATAGTACTTAGGTAGGGGGTACAGACCCACAGAGATACAAATAATTCATTACAAAATGCTCATTATCACTTAGCTAGTATTATTAATGATGTTGATGTACATAATCCGGAGAACAAAACTGAAAATTAAGGAAGAAAAAGAATACTAATATAGAGAGTCTCTACTCTGGTAGTATACATCTCATATTCCAAAACTTTATTCACAATAAATAATACTCATACAAGAGATCGATCACTAGAGTCCACATATATTCGCATTTTTTGTTACATATAAATTAGCTGCCTCAAGAGAGAAAAGAAAAAAAAAAAAAAAAACTGACAAGATAAAGGAAAGAGCGAGATGGAAGCAAAAATAACAGTAACAAGTAGAGCAAATAGATGCATGCATGGGAGTTCTTCTTCATGATCATCTAAGTGCAAGATATGTCGTCAAATTGGGGGGTGTTTTCGTCATTTCACTTCTTCAATCTTCTTCTTGTAGTTTGGAGTTGAAAAAACCAGTACATGAAAAAGAGAATGAAGAAGTACGACGTCGTTGCGTCGGGATTATTGAGAAGAGGAAGGTGGTATCTTGGGAACACCTTGGCGTTGAAGTTCAACCAAAACACTGTCAACTGATGGAGGTTTTAGCCCTAATGGTAGTGGCAACCATGGCTTTGCTAATACGTCTCCAATTGCTGAGTCTATGCTCTCTTTTGACTGTTACATACATATGACAAATTTAGGTTAGGTCAATCTCAAAGTTTATAACTTGCTATAAATGTGAAACTAAAAAAATGAAGGTTTTCCAACATTTTCTTTTATTGTTTAGTAGCCTCCCTAACTTGACCCGTTGACCCATTCATCTTGGGCCAAGCTTTAGATTTTTTTTTTTTTTTTTTTTTGGGTAACTGACAAAGATTGTCCAATTGGGTCCGGTCAACTCATGACCAATAAATTTATGAGTTTAAGGGTCTACTGTTAAGATAAATATCTACATGTCAATATCCTACGCTAGCAAATTGGAGTGAGGAGACTAGAACCTCACTTTTGACTTATGTGCAGTCTACCTCTCTTTTATGCGCAGCCTGCTGTAGGCCAATCAGAACCCTATAATTTTGTAGAAAGAATAAAGATTATTTTGCTAATCCATAGTCATTGTCACTCAAAACACCCCTATATACCAAGATTCATAATGATAGTTAACTCTGATCTATTCTCATGGATCATATTCTACAATTTGATTAGGATAGGGGTGAAAATGATACTGTATCTTTCTTGCAAATCATTTCATGCATTCATTATTAAGGTGTAAATTGAGGATTTGTACACAAACTATTAGTGTCATTTAAGTGAATTAAGTCAATATTATTGCATACCGGATGAGCGTCGAAGCCGGGCTGCTGTGGTGGCGCGACACCACCACCATGTTCAGGTCTGTACATGGCATGGGGCGGAATGCCTGGGACTGGCGGTGCTGTGAATCTCTGCAAAATTAACATCACATATCTCATGTCACTTTCAAACTTTATTCTATACGAGTATACATATTGAAACTATACATAACCTGCCAAAAACTTTGGCACCAGTAATGTCCAATGCAAAATACGCCACTTCTTTAAAAAAAAAAAAATGAGGGAAAAAGAAATATATGTGCCACTAGTTCAATTACTTAGTTCAAGAAGAATTGTCGTTATCAAAGATATTTCAAACATGTGGATGTGAAAGTGAGAGAATAGTGACTATTTATGAAAGTATTTATGAAAATAGAGCATAATTTTTACAAATAATTTCAAAAAACAGACTGTTGCTTTGATTCTAAGGTTGACCTTAATGCCCCAGATTCTTGTCAGTGGAAAAACTTAAGATATTGGCTATCTCAGAATACACGAGCAAAATCAATTTAGACCTGTATGATGCGTTATCATAACCGATAAAGACTCGTAATGGTTAAGACTAAGATCCTAGGTATACAGATCACATACATGTTCGATGTATATGTATTTTATTACCGACCTCTATACTTCTATTAACCAAAAAATGAGAAACAAAAAAAAGGAGCAATAGGTGACAAAAACAGAAAAGCAGTAGGGAATGAGTTGTTACTGTTGTTGGCAGTGACTATGGAAAGCAAGGTGTTTGATGGGGTCATATATAGATATAGCATTTGGAATTGGAACCTACACCAGATAATGAATACAATATGCCATTTTAAACAGAGAGAGTGTGACAGAGAGTTAAGAGTCACACATTTAATTTTTTTGGTCTGTCTATTTTTATTTCTTAGTACATCTGCAGTAGTTTGGAATCAGGAATAGAGCTATATATTCATTGCAAGTATTTGATGATGATCTAGTGATCTGTCTGTCTAGTCTGTTAGCTACTTAAGGAAAGTTACTATTTAGACGATTCTATTTTATTTTGCTCAAACATAACCACATGTATTATGCATCGTTTTGGTGATTAACAGTGACTTTACATTGACCTAATCAAAACTAGAAAACTGTTTCTATTAGTGAGTTCTTATTGAAATTACTGAGTAAGTATTTAAAAAGCGTCCACCAGGCCAGGGTCTAAACCTTTGTAACGTAATATCATGCCTTTATATCGTGAATTTTTGAGAAATGGAATATCATGGAGCTTAATTCGGGTACAATATTTGTAACATGCAACTGGATCTATACTATTAGAATTTGAAATGTATATGATTTCATCTAAACAATAATAATGACATTAGAAGGAAAACTTACACGGTGGTGACCAGGAGAGTGCCAGAGCGCTGGGTCAACCATTGGAGGAGGATGAGGTGGTGGAGGTGTCCAAGCTGGAGGGGGAGGAGGAGACGGAGAAGGCACGGCTTGTTTGGGCCACATGGGCATCCGCGATTGGAGGTCCATGGTTGGGTGGCCCCACACATGGAGGGGTCTAAAAGAGTGGTGGTGCATGGGTGTCATAGGAGGAGGGAAACCCATTGTAGGTGGATGATGATGATGCCATGGGGATGGTGGGGTTATGTTTGCACCACCTTTGCCTCCTCCTACTGCAACACCGTACATTTGCCTCTTTTGGGTCCAACTAGCTGCCTCTGCTTCTCTTGCTAGCAAATGTTTCCTATGTGATCGATATTTCTATAATAACAACAACAACAACAAAAATGAGAGTGAGAAAAAATCAACAACTACAAACAATTCAAATCTTATCACAACATATGTATTGAAATTGATAAATGTCACATTTGAAGTTTTCAATCAAGTGAACATATATGACCAAGATTGGCACTGTAAGGGAAAAATATATCTTTCAACAAACAATAATATGAGCATCATGATTCATGACTGATTTTTTTACAGAAACAACGTGACTTTAAAATTTGAGTGGATTTGAAATTTAGCTAACATTCATGTACATTGAAAAGTGACTTAAATTTTTTAGAGTGGATTTGAAATTAGATAACATTCGTATGATAAAGATGTGACTTTAAAATTTTTGGCCGGTGACTTTCATGTGACTTGTTACAAACAAAAGCGACTTTCCAAAGGGCTTTTCCAGTAATTATAGATGACATACAAATAAAACTACTTGGTTTATACTTAAGATAAACCAAAACTTTATTCATATATAGAAAATGTATTGAATTGAATTAAACTGAACTGATTACACTAAACGGGATCTAAATGCAGGATGAGAACAACGAACATTAAGAATTTTACCTGGAGATGGCTAGCAATGTTATGGCGAGTGAGGCAGTCGATTCCCATAAGCTCTAAAATCCTTGAAGGGACTGCCTTATCTACTCCCAGTTGCTCCACTGCCTGTACGAATCTTCTGTGCAGCTCCGGTGTCCAATCCACCTAATTATTATTTCACACAATCCCCGCAGATTCAGAACACGAAATCGGAGTAAATTATGTACCATTATATATATACATACATATCATGTTGCTATCACTTCTTCAATCATTTGGTAGTAAATGAATACCTCTGCAACTATATACAGTTGTAGTATTTAATTTGCACCTAACTATTGAATCTTCCCTCTTTTGAACAGTATCAAATTCGTGAACATTTTCATTTAATTTCTAGCTAGCAGCTAGCCACTTTGCACCGCCTATTAAGATGTCGTTTGGCTTAACTTTTAGTATTTTAAAAATTCTAGTGTCATTTTTATTTTGTAGAAATTCTTTGGAGAGGAAGAAGGAAGAGATTTGTGAAGCAGAAACTCAAAATTAATGAAATTGAGCTACACGACATTTAATAAGCTTGCATCGGAAAATCGACATGCTTTGATTAGATCCTGCTGTACATATATAGCTAAGATTATACTAACAGGAATCAAACACCCAACCTCACAATTAGGAGATGAAATTCCTAACTATCGGAGCATCTTTAGATTTAGGATTACGAGTTATTTTTGGTGTGTATTGTTAACCAATTGAACTAAAAGGAAAGTAATAAGCTACCAACAACTACTTTTAGTTACCTTGGCTTTTCGCTTTTGGTTGTTGTTGCTGTTGCTACTGTTGCTCCCCGTTTTGTTGTGCGATGATGACTTCTTCCCCTTCTCACTACTCTCCTTGAACGATGAGTTCACCGTCGTTGTCGACTCCGGCGACCCTTGATCCTTCTTGCTCTCAATCTCCTCTTCACTCAACAACAACAACTTCTCCTTACAACCCTTTTTATCCTCCTCTTGATTATTATTATTATTATTATTATTATTATTATTATTATTACCCTCCAACACTACTACATCAGGATGGTTATTCCTACCATCCTGATGATCATCTGAGGAGGAGAAGTCGAAGTTGGTAGTAGGTTCGGATCCGGACGACCCCTCCTCGTCCTCGCCCCCGCTAAGCGAGAACTCGGCGAGGAGGTCCGGATCCATATCAAGATCCGGAAGCACGTCACAAACCTCCTCATCATGCATGCCCATGAACAAATCATCGAAGTCGATACTATCCAACAAGTTCCCACCACCAAAGTCACCGAAATCGTCCCCGAAATTAGTACTATTCGCCTCCATTGCCGCCATCGCCGCCGCCATCGTCTCGCCGCCACCTCCGACGACACCGTTTTGGCAGCTCACAGCAAGCATTATATGGCTTAAAACAGCCACCAAGAACACACACACAGTACACTTAAATGGATAAGCCCTTAAAGTGGAAAATTATTATTATTAATAAATATAACTAGACTTTGTACTAAAATTGATTATGTATGATGTTACATATATGATGGATATATAAAATATTTGTGATTGCAAGAATTTAATTCTAATTCTCTCTCCGGCTGGGGAGAAGGGAGCTGAGGGGGAAATTTCGAGTTAGAGAGAGAAAGCAAGGGAGAGTGAAAGGAGGAGTGTGTCTGTGTGTGTGTATATGCGTAGGCTAATTTGATGATGGCCACAAGGTTGAGTTGAGAGCCTTTTTTTTGAGATCTATTATAGATTTTGTTTTTATGTTTTTTGTTTTGTTTTGTTGCTAGTATTTTTATTGATTTTAGACTTTATGATGAACTGGGTTTTTTTGGTGCTTTTAGACTTGTGGACTTGTATTTTTTGAGCTTATATTAAAAATCAGTGTGACTCTTGACAATAGGTTGGTTTTTTACATTTTTTTTGAGGGCATCAAAAGAATGTCAGAGGGGGGTAGGAGTAGTGTAGGACCATAATTGTGTGTTGATATTATCCTACTTTATTTTTCCTTGTATATATGCTAACATTTATAAAATAGATTTAGGAGGAGAAAAACATTTTTTCTCTGATTTATTTTTGATAAGGTCATAAAAGTAACCGACTTTTATGAGCTTGATATAAGTGATATTTTTGATAAGGTCATAAAAGCTGTATTGAAATTAGACATTAGATCAAGTTAGGAAAAAAGTGTACTAAATATTAAGGACCGAAAGACAAAAGTAATCTTATTACAAAACTGATTTTAGGATGACAGAAGAAAAATTATCGACTTCATCACTTCATGAATGATACCGACTCGTACAAATATTTACATCAATTATGGTCCTTGTTGTAAACTGAGGGAGTTGTGATTTTAAGTTTAATTAACCCATAGATATGGATTTGAGCAAGTTGCAGAAGAAAAATACTCGTAGTAGAGTTAGAGCAACAATAATTGCAGAGTTGCAGTGATGGGAGGAAAACATGATTGAAAACAATGGATCCGGTTTGGGATGGTAATCCGTGAAAAGGATCTTTTGTACTTTGTTTGAGTGAGGGGTTGATTAAATTTGTGCCTCATACTCATAAGACAGTCATATACCCACGGGACCTTTGGACCACCTTCATTTTCATACTTTCATTCTCACAATTGCACGTATTTTATTTTTGATTGATTTTTGTATATACCAAATTACATACATTATTCCTTGCAAAATATGATATTATGGTTGCAATGCATCACTAGCTCATTTCAAATACTTGCTAAATATTGCAATTTTCTGATGTTTCAATTACATTTTCTTTCCCAGCAAATAATAGAGTAGTAGATTGAATGTCAACATGGATCGGAAAATATTATACAATGATAAATGTGAGTATTAGGAGTACCATGGAGTCATATATGAGATTACTTTAGGTGACACCAATTTACAGTTTCAAGTCTAGTGTGTGAAGCAAGTGATGTGAACAATTTCATTGAGTAGAGGCTCTCTGCTAGGTATAGCTTGTGACTTGTGTCTTATGTATTAGTATTTGTTTTGTCCAAAAGGGGTTATCATAGGTGTAAGTGTTATCGAAGTTAGATCATTGGCATAGATGTGTTTGAAGTGCATGAGAAGGACGGGGGGCTGTTGATGTGTTATTAGTCAAAGAGTTCTTGAAAAATTCCCAATAATTACATATATTGTTATGATTTTGAACTTTTTTTTGGGGGGGGGGCGACTCTTTGGAAATTTTTCAAGAATTTTATTGCTTATTATCCAAGACGACATATATAATGCACTTGAGGAGATGGTCATTCGTAAATTCCTCTACAGATTGTTTCATTGCTGTATGCATTGTATGTTATGGATTACGAACACCCGTGAAAATTCACTCATTCATAGAAGTTAAGAAATGTTACATAGATTATTAGTTAGCCATGTTATTAAGAAAAGTTAACTTAATATAAAAGTCATATGCATTTTTAAGACACGTCACCCTATGTATAAATAAAAAAATTGTCACTCTAATCCTTACTTTGTGGACCAAATTAATATAAGACTTATTTGAAGGTTATACATAGTAAATCCTCACTTAAATTTTCTTTTACCGATTTTAATCCCATAATCTGTTATAGCTAAAGCATCATGTATCACAGATCATAGGAAAAACTTCTAGGACAAAAAAAAAAAAAAAATCTGGATTTGATGTGCCCTTACAGATTTTATCAGAAGGAATTACCAACTTATATGTGGCGAATATGGAACATGCATGAGATATACTTAAATTCCTTTGCAAACATTCATCGCTTATGACTCTATGTTACATCATATTCAACTTGTAGAAGCCACGCATATACATTAGCAAAATGATCTTGGTCCCCTTCAATTGCATATCAAACAAGATCTACATTTACAATAATTTCAATCGTTCATTTTAGATTATTGATGCATAATATAATGTGATGATGACGACATTGATGTTATTTGGACCACATTTGGTTACAAACAAATAATCAATTTAACTACAATTGTAAATGGCTGTTCAATGAGAGTGATATCTAGCTAGGTTTTTTCATATAAGTATACATTTAATCTTAAGACAGTATAGAAAAATAAAAAAAAGACAGTTGAAATTTGTTAATGTCCTTCTGTCAAAACATTCTATTTGATTCAACAAGCAAATGGACATGCAATAGTTTATATTACTTCTGATCTACTAGTAATCAAGATATATGCTCCAATGGCTAGACTATTAACGATACATCTATGAAATTGGAAGTTAATTCGACTGTTGTCTCCCTTTTTCAATCTGTGGACAAAAATTTATCAACTGCATTATGATAGTTTGTTCCGATCAGCATTTATATTTGTACTATAAACTATGAATAAATGATACTCGAACTATTTTCGCAAAAACTTACTCCTATCTCTTTTGCCTTCATTCTCTCATCTCTTTTGGGAGCTCTAATATCTGGTATCTGGGCGAAAGTAACTAAATTCATTTGAGAATCCGACGATGACTTGCCACATTCCTTTATTTGAAAATAAGAAATAATTCATTTACCAAAATCTATATGACATCCACAATCCCCAAATGACCAAATGGGTATTTTTAATGACCACAAGTGGACAATTTGGTATATAAAAAATCTCCGGTATTTAAAACGAACACCGACAATCAATATGGTATTTTTAAATGAAATACGTGTCATATTCCCCCAAAAGTATGCTGGAATAGAGGATCTAGTTATTTGTTTCATTTAAAACGTATCTATATGCCATATAATTGTATTTTAGCTTGTATTTTGTGGGCTATTTTCCCATTTAAGAGCTATTTAAAGATCTTTTGATGAATGGGAAAATACACAACTCGTGATAGGAAAGTAGCTCTTGAATAGGGAAATACCTCACAAAATTCGACATAAAATACAATTATATGGCATATAAATACGTTTTAAACGAAACAAATATTGAGATTCTATATTACGTCGTACTTTTGGGAGAATATGACACGTATTTCATTTTAAAATACCATATTGGTTGCCGTTGTTCATTTTAAATACCTATATGTCACCGGAAATTTTTTATATACCAAATTGTCCACTTCTAATCATTAAAAATACCCATTTGGTCATTTAGGGCATCCACAATAGACATCAAAATCAATTGATCATTAAAAAAAAAAAAAAAATCACAGTGGACTCATTGATCCAACAGAATTCTTTAAAAGGGTGATATTTATGTAAATGGGAGGTTGTATTTGAAGATTTGACATTATTTGTGACACATATTCATCTAATCTAATTTACGTCAACGAAATACACACAACACAACTAAGGCTTGGTATAGTCAAAAATCCCAAGTCAAATTGTTTGATGTTTATCTGTTAGTATTACCCAAGTTGGGCGTGATAAGATAATAGCAAAGACTTGAGGCCATCACCCGTGACTACTGACCTCCAAACTATATCCATCTTCATCTTGTGTTGCTGTTTTACATACACTTCTAATCTCACATTAATTACACCATCTCATCATCATCATCATCATCATCATCATCATCATCATCATCATCATCTCTTTGGCTCCATCGACACACTTCTACATCATCTCTTTGGCTCTAAACACACTTACATCAGGTCATCATAAAGTTTTGTTTGCACTTGGTTCATACGATGAATCAAATAGAAATCACGTATTTAAAACATAACAGTCGTCTTCCATCTAAATAAAACAATAACCGTAAGAGTCGCCTATTTAAAGTGTAATAGCCATCCCTTATCATGGTACAAACCCATGTAAATCCTACACCGAATGCCATATAGTTCCTTCACTCCTTAGCAAGTATGTCTTTTATAGTTTTCAAAGTGATTGTTTTTGGATTGGTATTTTAAAATGACCAATAATATTGCAATTTTTTTTTTTTTTTTTTTTTTTTTGAGGGGAACCAATAATATTGCATTGAATTATTAAAATGGCAGATAATATAAAATTAATAAACTTAGTTAAGAGGACATATATTGAGGAACGGATAGATGTTCTTAGTTCTTAATAAAGATTTGAAGAAACAGAGAATTTTTTTCCTTGACAACAATAGAGAAATATTGAGGATGATATTTTACTTAGGCTATGTTTGGCAAAAATAGTTGTAACTGCAAACTGTAATTTCACAAAATTAGTTGAAAGTAGAAGACAATAGTGAAAAGTTGCTTTGAAATGGTGATAAATTAGTTGTACGCCAAATTACCAGATGGGTATTTTTTATAACCACCCTTCACCACTTGGGTATTTAAAAAAACTCTAGTGCCAAATGAGTATTTTTAATGGATCAAAAGCACATATAGGCCCCAAAATTCGCCGCCGGTGATCAAAACTTTATTTATCCTATTTTTTTGATACTGAGATGCATTTGCTTATTACTTTTATTTACTTGAAATCACTTTAGTTCCACAAAAACCTCCTTAATCCCATTTTTTTTTTCGCTCTCCTGCTCAAGGAAATTGGGAGTTAAGGGATGTTTTTGGAAATTAAAGTGATTTTGGATGAATAAACATAATAAGGAAATGCATTTCAGTATCAAAAAAAAAAAAATGAAGTTTTGATCACCGGCGGCGAATTTTTGGGATTATATGCGCTTTTGGTCCATTAAAAATACTCATTTGGCACTAGAGTTTTTTTAAATACCCAACTGGTGAAGAATGGTCATAAAAAATACTCATCTGGTAATTCGGCGTAGCTGTAACTGCCAAGTGAAAAAAATAGTATGGGTAGTTTTCAAAACTTAGTTGTAGATGTAGTTGTTGGCTCAAACATTATTCGATAGCTGAGAGGGAAAAAAACGATATCTACAAATTTTAAACTGTAACTTTTATTCAAAAGCTAAGTGGGTATGCCAAACGTCAAACATAACCTTGATCTTTAACTTACTTTTATGGATGAAGACAAATCTCATGTAGCAATATGTCTTCCGACTGGACACCCTAGTAGAGAGCTGCCTACTCCTGGGCCAGCATTCGAATTTCATGGGCTTTTGTGGCCTACACGCTGGGGCAATCTCAACAAGAGCCTTATGGGCCATATTTCTGCAAAGAGTTGTATTTAAGGCTTGTTAAGATAGTTGCTGAGGCTGTCTTATCATCGTAGGTTTTGGGCCCAATACAATCTTATTCCCTCCGTTCTCAAATGAAGGTTACGCTTGAAATTCCGCAACTCACATGTTGCGGAATTTCAAGCGTAACCTTCATTTGAGAACGGATTGAGTATTTTATTTCATTTCCTTGAAAGAAATAAATATCTTATCATTTGTTGTTGGTAATCTTGTGGGTATAGAATAGAAAAACCGTTCATTAATATGTGTGCATTAGTATCAAAGGACAGTTATTTTGGAGTATTTTGACAAAAAATAAAAATAAAAATAAAGGTTAAAGTGACAGTTATTTTTAGAGGGAGGGAGTACATTCATTGAAAATTGAAATAGAAAAAACCTTCGTCTGTAGAGATGGATGAAGTAAATATTTTGAGACAAAATTTCAAAAAGGGTATCCGATATTTAAGGTAATAATAAAAATGGTGATTGATGATTACCTATTCCTATTTATGGTACCCAACCTTTAATTTAATTCCCATTTAAGGTCCAATTGTTGATGCCGTGAAAAAACTCTGTTAGAATTGTGAGTCAGAGTTTCTTTCATGGTTTTGACACTCATATCAAGATTTTCTTAGAAAGCTGCCTTAATGACTTTTATAATCCATGAAACCAAAGCACTTCGATTCTTGTGCAATTTTGTACAATCTTAATCTGAAGAGTTATGCCATCAGCGATGAATGAAGTAAAGACCTTTCATGAACATTTTTCAGCCTCTGCTTATTCCTTTTTGTGGATTATTTTCAACCTCCTTCATCCTTTTACAAGTAATCGAATATTTCTCTTCAAACTCCTCCATTTTTCTAATGCAAAACCCTTTTGGATTATATATTTTTTTAAAACTTTTAGGAGTTCCAATAGAGTTTTTCACGTTGTCAGCCAATCAAACCCTAAATGGGGATTAATTCAAAAGGTTGGGCATCCTAAACAAGAATAGGTAAATGTCACGTATCCTTTTTATTATTACGCCAAAGCAACCCTAGCTTCTTGAAAAAATTTCAAAATGAAAGTTATTTTGAGATGGATGAAGTATATATTCATTGAAAATTGAAATAGAAATATGTTATATAGGTGACCTTTAGTCTGTAGAAATTGAAATAAAAATTAGGGTAAATTTCAGTGAGGTATATTGAGGTTTGACCAAAATACACATAGGTATACTGACATTTGAGAAATTACATTGAGATATACTCCCGTGAAATTCCGGATCAACATAACAATTTTATGACAATATTACCCTCATTATACCTTATTAAGGCTTTGTTCTCTAGAGCTTATTTTTGTTGATTTCAACAAAAATCAGTAAAATCAGCAAAAATTAACAAAAATCAACAAAAATCAGCAAAAATCAACAAAGTCGCTCTCTGCCGAATCTAACAAATCAACAAAAATCAACGAAAATCAACAAAAATCAGTAAAATCAACAAAAATTAACAAAAATCAGTAAAATCAACAAAAATCAACGAAAATCAACAAAAATCAACGAAAATCAACAAAAATAAAAAAAAATAAATAACCAACAATAAATATCAACAAAAATAAGTTGTAGAGAACAAAGCCTAAAACCTTTATATCAAAATATAGATTTAGGGCTATTTTTTTTTTTTTTTTTTTTTGAAAAATCGTGGTGCTTACCTTTTACTAATTTTATTTGTTAATTGTATTTTACTAATTTATTTTTAGTCTCGATCTTAACATTTTACGAGTGATATGTTCAACCCTCTTTTAGGGGTATTATTGTCGTTTCATGTGCTTCAGTCACCGAATTTGTGAATTTGCAGTAAACTTTCCAAAATTAATATACCCAATTATTTAAATATCGGTATACCTTTTTATATTTTGACCAATCCTCATTATACCTCACTAATTTTTTTTAACAAGACCTTGCTGAAATTAATATCGAGTAATTTCACGATTACGTTAAGTAATTTCGAATTGAAATTGAAATCTAATGGCGCTGACACGGTGTAACAAATTCCTCACAGCACGGTGACTATAGCCAGCCCATAGTCAGTCACAAAACCCCTGAAACCTTGGGTGTTTCTGGAACCTTCCATAACATTCTCCACTTCTCCAGAGAACTCTTTATAAATCCTCCAAAATCCATAATTAAATCCCGACTTCGAATCAATTTTTTTATTTATACAAATTCACCAACCAATATAAACCATTCTCATTCATTCATTCATTCATCACTTAACAATCAAACAAACAAATTTTGATCAAAGAAGACTAGAGAGAGAAAAATTCAGAAGAAGAAGAAGGGCGATTTGTTGCAGACAAAGTGAAGAAAAGAAAGAGAGGAGGAGGAGAGAGAAAGGAAGATATGGGGGTTGATTACTATAAGATTTTAGGGGTTGATAAGAACGCTAAAGATGATGATTTGAAGAAAGCTTACAGGAAATTGGCTATGAAGTGGCACCCTGATAAGAACCCTAATAACAAGAAGGATGCTGAGGCTAAATTCAAGCAGATTTCTGAGGCTTATGATGTAAGTTTCTCTCTCTCTTTCACTCTCTTTTTTTTTTCTGGGTTTTTCTTATGTTGATTGGATTCTCTCTTTTGAAGCTTTAATTTGTTTGCCGCTTTTTTCTGATCAATTGTGGTGGTTGTGCTCTGCTTTGGCTTTCAAAGTTTTTTTGTTGCGAATTTGGATTTTTTTCTCTGGTTTTATTTTTTTTTAAGGGATTCCATGTTTGGTGGATTTTGGGATACTTTCTTTGTTTAATGAGTTATTGAGATTGATTCAAAGTGACCCTGAATTTCAAGCTACAGTTGGTGAATTGCTCTAAATAATCACGAAGCAGATTTTAGTTCGTCCCTAAAATGAATCTTGGTTCATCTTTCATCAGTGATGGACTCTTTTGTTGCAATTGAAAGCCTGTATATGGCTAATTTTCAAATGGCTAATTGCCTTTTATACTTGTTGGTGTGAATTGATTCAATTACAGGTTCTAAGCGACCCGGAGAAGAGAGCAGTATATGATCAATACGGTGAAGAAGGCCTAAAGGGCGGTGTCCCACCACCGGATGCTGCTGGTGGCCCTGGTGGCGCAACCTTCTTCTCCACCGGAGACGGACCCACCTCATTCCGATTCAGCTCACGTAACCCGGATGACATTTTTGCAGAATTCTTTGGGTTTTCGAGGCCATTTGGAGGTGGGGGTGGTGGCGGGCCATTTGGAGGTGGTGGCGGCGGCGGCGGCATGAGAGGTACAAGGTTCCCAGGTGGTATGTTTGGTGATGACATGTTTGCGAGTTTTGGCGAAGGAGGCGGCGGTGGTGGTGGAGGAATGCACTTCCAGGGTGTTCCTCGGAAGGCACCACCGATAGAGAACAAGTTGCCTTGTAGCTTAGAGGAGCTTTACAAGGGGGCAACTAAGAAGATGAAGATTTCTAGAGAGATTGCTGATATGAGTGGGTAAGTATGTTTTTAATTGTTCATTGGTGTTGATTCAATCGTAGTATTAGTTCTGTATTAGAAATGCGATTGATTGAAGTTCAACAGTAATTGATTTAAGGCTCCATTCGTTTCAACTGAATGCAAGTGAATTGACCCTAGCTAAATGCACACTGAATTGATCCTAAATGAATTGAATTGAATAAGTAGTAATATCTGAGGTAAACATTGTGCTCTTGTTGTTCTCGATGCTACCCTAAACTCATACAACGAAAAGAAGCAAATGCACAAATGGAACATGAAGCCGAAATAGATGTAGGTACTACTATTATTCATTGCATCAGTCTAAGATGTTGAAGTTGCTGCTGTGCTACCTGCTTTGATGTTCCTTTGTCATTGCAGCAATGGCAGATACTTGTCAATCTGAAGCTTAACAAAGTAGTAGCTACTTTACAAAGTAGTGTAATTGATTGTTAGCTGTTGAGAAATGGAATAGTTAACAGATGTGAATCAATTTTGTATTCTCATCATTCTCCTCTCTTTGTAATCCCAAATTGCAGGAAAACTATGCCTGTTGAAGAGATCCTAACTATCGAGATCAAACCCGGGTGGAAAAAGGGCACAAAGATTACCTTCCCAGAGAAAGGCAACGAGCAACCAGGTGTCACTCCTGCAGATTTGGTCTTCATAATCGATGAGAAGCCACACAAGGTGTTCTCTCGAGATGGCAACGATCTCATTGCCACCCAGAAGATATCACTTGCCGAGGCCCTTACAGGGTTCACTGTCCACCTCACTACTCTCGATGGTAGAACCCTGACGATCCCTGTTAACAATGTGATCACTCCCAACTACGAGGAGGTTGTCCCAAGGGAAGGGATGCCGTTACCAAAAGAACCAAACAGGCGAGGGAACTTAAGGATCAAATTTGATATCAAGTTCCCTTCGCGGTTGACATCTGAACAGAAGATTGGAATTAAGAAACTTTTGGGTCCATGAAGAAGATTACAATGAGGATCATGAAGCTTGTGAATTTCCGAGCTGAAGTTGATTAGGAAGGTTGAGTTTGAATGGGAGATTGGGGGCTGTTGATGGGTTTGAGGTCTTGGTAGATAAGAGCAATTTTCGATGTTTTACATGGTTTGTTTTGATGTATCTTATTGCTGTAGTTTGTAAACTTTAGTAGTTATACATCAGAATAATTTGAAACATGTAACAATTGTGTTTTTGGTAGAGTTTATTTGAGAGTTGCTGTGAAGAGTTGCAGAAGCTAAATCTAAATTCATGCTTGGAATTTCTCCTTCAATATGGAAGTTTTATTTCTTTGTTGATTTGTTAGGTCAAGGAACACTAGAAAGAACTTGTCAAGGATAAAAGTGGGCTGAAATGCTCTCAAGATCTCAGTTCAATGATTATGTTTACTTTTATGTTTGAATCGCTTTTCGGGTTTGTTTTCTCAGTTTGACAAATTTGAAACCAAAGAAATGGATGATCTCATTCTCATTCTATCAACAACCGGGTTTGATTGAGGTATATAGTGTCATTCCAATTTGACACTTCTTATAATAGAAATAGGTCATGATCTCTTCAATATCTCTTCAATTGACAATTTGCTAAAATTTTACTAGGAATTAAATTAATGTTTATGCAACTTAGTTAAAGACAATTTGCTAAAATTTCACAAGGAATTAAATTAATGTTTATGCAACTAATTTAGTTAAATTTGAACTCAACAAAGGCAAAAACATACTCACTTATACCCTGTTTGTGGTGGTTGTGAGTTGCTAGTTTTCAGTATTTTTCGAAACTTGAAACCAGATTTTTGAAACCACTTTTTTTGGTTTTCAGTTTTCTGTTGCCAGTTTTGAAGATTGAGCATACAACTATAAGCGCAACAAATTTCAGCCTTAAATTCAATTTATATGAAGATTTGAAATTTTTTCAAAACCAAAAACTAACAACTAGCAACCACCCCGAACAGGGTCGTAGTTTGTGAGAGGAGAAACCAACGGTCTCGACAATGTAATAAAACCTTCTTTTCTGCCCGAACAAAATAAAAATAATAAATACCAACACATTTTGCACCACAGAAATAGTCTGCCTAAATTGTACATTTGCGGACTGTAAATAATCATGAATGAAGGTGAAATACAGAGTAGAAACCCTGAGAACAATTGAATCTCAGATTCTCACCACCCTGACAACCCACAGCCACACCGTCGCAATGAAAAACATGAAAAAAAAAAAAAAAAAGAGAAACATATCTGTGTTTTACTTGTAACTCAATTGCTCATTTTGCAGAATGTAATCATATCAGTTTAATACACTGGGACAAATCCCCTTCTTGTAGGATATAAGCCACAATCTGCAATCACTTCTATCAGACTATGGCGCATTTACAAAAGAAAAAAGAAAAATGAGAGAATTTCTAACACCTTACCCTTACATAATACATTCACCAACCAAAATTTTCTTTCCTCCATATGCTAAGCTTTTAACCTATTCATCACTACTATAATCAGTTGATGCAGAGTCAGAAGTATCATCTTGGTCTTCTTCTTCATCACGCTCCCCATCTTCGTTGCCGTTGCCCTCATCATCCGAGTCGGCGTTCAAATATCCTCCGACATCTAAATCACCTTGCTCATACTCCGCACCTTCGACATCGACTTCATCGTCTTCTTCATCAACATCGTCTCCTACTTCATCGTCTTCTCCCACTTCATCACGATCATCAACGTCTTCGTCTTCATCTACATAGTCACCATCCATCAAATGAGTCGGTTTGCCGTTATAAACAGCAGCATAGTCATCAATTGCCATGTCATCATATTCGTCCCCTGACGCCTGGCCATTATCATCGTCATACTCTGATCTATCGGAATTGCTTTCATCATTGACGTCCACCTCCTCCACTTGCATCCGTCTATTGTCATCTTCGTCATTCCAATCACGTCTTCCGGAGAATCCTGGGGGTGACTTTTCAAACATAACCGGCTCAGGCAGAGCACTTCTACTAGCAACGGTAGCTGCCTTCTTTGCGGGTTTCTGCCGACTTCTGGCGGAGCGACGACCGCGTCTCCGGCCTCCTTTGCCGCGAGTACTACGTCCTTTCCATCCCCCAAGTACCTGGCCCAGTCCGTCACTGGACGCTACGCTTCTTCTGCTACTCGGTTCACCTCTCAAACCACCAACCCTCCTTTGGGATCTTCCACCACGGGTCCGACCGCCGCGACCCCGTCCACCACGGCCCCCACGCATAGAGGCGAAACCAAGGTGTTCACTCCCTGGGTCAAGCCATGCATCTTCCTGTTGATGCTCACCATGATGACCACCAAACTCATCTTCTTGGATGTTCCTAACAACAGTGTACTTGGAAGGAAGCTTCTGTTGTAAAATGGGGGAACACAAGAAAGTGAGAATATAAACAAAGATTTGCCTCAACATACTTCTATAGTAGCTCATATTCTCAGAGATATAGGAAGTCAGTGCAGTAGAGAATTGGTATACTTAGAGGCCGTTTTGGCCGAGTTTCTAGTATTTTTGAGCTTCTTCTACACAAATATTCCTCTCTTCTCGTTCTTCACCTTTTTCCTCCCCATGAGTTTCAAGTCAGTCAAAATGGGGCTAGAATATAGATTAGCCTCATTTTGGCTTCTAAGAAGCTCGTGGGGAAGGAGGAAGTGAAGAGGAGAGGAGGATGAGGAAGATCTGTAAAGGAGAAGCTCAAAATTGTAGTCTGCGAGGCAGTTCGGCCTAGATTTTGTGCTTCTCCTTCAAAAATTTATCTCCCCCCCCCCCCCCCCATGAGCTTCTAAGAAAACAGAATAAGGCTAAATATTAAAGCTCTAAGTTAGAGCAGCTATTTCTAGCTCCATTTTAAGTTTGTTTATCATTAACTCATGGAAGGAGAAAGCGAAGGAGGGGAGTGGGGGAGAGACATTTGTAAAGGAGACGCTTAAAAAATCATAGAAACTAGACCAAATGGCCTCTAAGCCGTTTGAGCAGTCAATCATTCCTAGTAAAGCATCATGCAGGAAGTATAATATCAAACATAATACTTACAATGAAATGCCTAGCTTCTGTATCCTTTGCAATCTCTGTTTTCTGATCTGGCAGGTATGAAATTGCTGAATCAAGTTCCATGAGTCGTAATGCGACTGCAGATGTTGTTTGTGGTACCCAAGGAAGAACAGACACAGTTCCGAAATCGGAGGCATCATTGACAACATATCCAATGCCACTGCCAGAAGCCAATAATTCACTGGTGATTTGGAAATGTGACGACAGGAAGTCCCTCTTTATTGCTCCCTCTAACACAGTCAAGACCTGATGGAAAGACACTGTGATGTTAGTTGTTCCTAGAAGACAACATACCGGGGGGGGGGGGGGGGAAGGAACAATAGAAAGAAAGAGAAGATGAAGGATGAGAAATCAAAATGAAACTTGCATAAAATAGTATTTGCTAAAGAAACAAAAACCTGAAGAAGGTCTTCGGCTGATGTTGACATATGTAGCTTCATGCCCCAGGACCTTCGATAGCCATCTGACCAAACAGGTTGGAGGGCTTCATCCGGAATGCAAACCTGTCAAGTGTCAAGAAGCATGAAAGGGCAAGACATTAGCCTAGTCATACACAAAATATGAGAGAATGTTGCAAAGTTTAGAAGGTACTTTATTTCCTCACCTCAACTAGAGCTAACAGGGCCTTGAGCAATATTATCCTTGGTGGAGGATAATCTGTACGGCGAAGGGTCTGCTCAAAATTGACCTTTGTCTCTTCACAGTGTGCAATGTGCTCAGCAAAATCCAAGCTTTTGTCAAATGCAGCATAGGTTTTATGGCAAGAAGGACAGTGGTTATCTTCAAAAAAGTAAAGATCATGACAAGAATCACATATGTTCACCAATTGTATGCACCGTTTCTTTCCAAACTTAGTGGCACACAAGACTGAAGAAGAAATACATTCTCTCCACATCCACTCTTCAAAATTTTTGTACCGTCTCATTGCATTCTTCATTTCATGGTTGTTTCTTCCACTCTCAATCTGAAAAGATGTCGACGGTTCTGGTGTCTCAGAATTTGAAGCGCAAACAGTACTGCTAGGGCTGTCTGTACCACCACTACATTCGGCATTGAAAGGTACTTCAGAAGCTTCTGTTTTGACAAAATTGTCGTTTCGTCCATCCCTGGTAGTATCTAGCTTCTTCATCCTAATGGATTCCTTAAACAGAGGCTCAATCTTTTGCAGCAGTGCATATAGATGGCACTCTCTAACCCCACGTATGTCCAAGGAAGCTAAGAGAGCATCAAAAGCCTGCAAGTGAATTAAAGAAAATGGCTAAGCAAATCTAGAAAACCTTCCATCCTAACACCCTTTCAGTAGGCCAGAATGGTACCAAAAATTCAACCTTTTTGCCACATTGGTATTTGAGAAAACTCTAGCGACGGCAACGAAAAATGTTAGCTCGTGCCCATAATCCAAAAACTAACTTTCTGGACAAAAAAAAGTGAAGGCTTTTTTTTTTTTTTTTTCAAGTCATCAGAAATTTCGNGAGTTCATTCTTAAACCTTGTTGCGAAGAGTTTATTTATAATACAGATCTGGCATTAACAGGCCCCATCTAGTATAATCGTCTCTACATTCCAAGACATAACCACTGCACATTGTGGCACTTAAGGAACAAATGAACAGAGGGCAGGAGGAGGTAGGAAAAAAGATCAGCAGAAACATACCTCTACAGAATCAATGAGCCTCCAGCCACCATTATGCAATTCCACAAAAATCCTGGCAGCACCAGGATCATTGCAAGAAGCTGAAGCAGTAAACTGCCAGTATCTGTTACGTCGGCGATCCTGACCAAGAGGCAAGGACCTATAAACATACATTTCCTCAGCTTTATGCCCTATATAAGACTTCAACTGAGCACGAGATCTCTCAGCAGCATATACAGACTGTTGTAGAGCAAGATTGTCAGGTCCAGCAGAAAACTCAGGAGGTGTCAAAGTCTTCTCAGACAGATCAGCATGTGTAGTGCTGTCCTTGTTAGAATCATTAAATGGTTTTTGCTGTGCTGCAAGATTCATCATTTTCTCATTATTATTTTCATCTGAGGCAAGTAACGGACTCCGCCGACTATCAGCAGCAGAAGCTATCATGTTTGCTTCTGTCTTGTTTGGATTAAACATTGCATAGGGCGTCTTCATTAGATATTCCTCTTTCAATCGGCGTTTGTCAAGCTGTGCTTCTGCCCACATTTGCTTCTTCAGAGCATTTGCTGCTTCTAAACGTTCCTGGAAATGTTCAAAAGAAAAAACTTAATCACACATAGGAAGAATTGAAAGCTAGTGAAAGAATTATCAACAAGGTGCAGATCACATAGAATAAAGCTCAAAAGATTACCTCAAGAACAAGTCGTATTGAGTTTCCCTCAGTAGCCACACCAATTAGGGAGACAATCGCATTAAGGCGCTCTTCAACACTAAGATTAGAGTATTCCCCCTCCATGAGTCCTTGAACCCAGGGTTCACCAGGAAAGCTTTCATCAATATCAGTGTCTTCATGATCAGTATTAGTTCCCTCGCGGCAAATTTCACCAACATCCATAGATTCCTCAACAGAACATCCATTATCATTCAAATCCGTGAAGCTTTCCAAATGAACTGGAGAGAAACCTTCACCCACATTCCCAACACCATTAGGTGTATGATCCACAGTATTAGCATGCAAATTCCCGAGTCCATCACCTGACCGAGCTTTTGGTTCACAACTATTTACATCATAAAGAGGATCTACATCTTTGTTTGGTGTTAGATCAGTACCCAGATCATCTACCTCAGGATCTTCAGCTGTATCACTTTCAGAATCCTCATCTTTCTCAACATCATCAGCCTCCACACCATCCACATCTGCCTCCACCCCATCCACAAACCCACTCTTAAACACCCGAATTTTTTCCCTGGCCGTAGATAGTATATCATCTGTGTCAGCGGGATCCTTCCTGTAGGGGGAACGTACACAATATGTTGAAGGAGCAGTTCTCTCAAAAAGTTTCGTATCCCTGGACAATGCTGCTGCAATTGATGCTTCAGGTGTCTTACTTGTTGTTAGATCACGCAGCCCAGATTTCTGAAAACATTAACAACTTAGTCAGAATCAATCAACAAAGTCACAAAACTGCAGATAATTGATATATACCTGTATCCTATCAGCAACTTCCAATATATTTAGACCCTTGCTTCCTTCAAGAGAGAGAACATGAAATGCCGCAAATTTGACTGTGCCAGGGGTCAATCTGTGCCTTGATCTCCGTGGATTAGAGTAACCCCTCTCTCGCATTATAGCAACAGCATTTTCAACTGCTGCTCCAGTACGCAAATTAGATACTATGTTCATGCCATCATTACCCTGCAACATTACATAAATGAATGAAATAACAGAGAATGAGCCCATCAACAAGATACAGAGACATAATTTCAGGGAAAGAAAACATCATCAGAACAATTGTCAGAGAAGGCACTTTAAACCAAAACACCAGTTGTTCCATGTCTGTTAATATCTCAAGTTTGACTGAGAAAACAATAGAGAAGCTCAGTTAATTTTCTCTTCACATCAACTACATAGTAAGAGGTAGCAAATCCTATTACCATACTCTTATCCTTTATCAGTAGAACCCATGTTACTCTTCATTCAGCTCATACATCCATGTTGGGTACTTGACACTCCAGTATGCAGTTATAGACAATTGACAGTTCAATTTAGGCCAAAAACACAATTTTCAAGATGGCGAAGTCCAACATCTAAAGATGTAACCATACTCGTAGTTGAGTTTGATAACGTAACATCGAACATAATAAGTTGATTACTAAGGTCCTATTACGCATTAAAGTGAACTGTAGAGTTTTGACTAGGTCAACCAAATAGTAGCAAAATTTTCTTTAGGGAAAGAACTCCAATTTGAGCTCAATGGTTATAATCGAGATTTCGAAAAACGTGTCATTCTCAGAACTTTTACAATGAGATCATACCTCATTGTCATCACGAGAGTACGATTGCTCGACATTCCTTTTCTTTAGTTTTGGCCCAAAACCTGCAGATAGAGCAAACTGCCGCAGAATTTCTGGCCAAGTCAATGGGTTCAAGTTGCGCTGCCAGCTGCGTATATCAAAGCCCCAAGCATATGCCTGATACAGAAGGATAGATACAAAGCTTCAATCTCACAACCTAAACACTTTATAAAGAAATGAGCAGCAATAAAATAGGAAGCTTACCCCTTCAACTATATGTGGATGTCCGCCACCAGGATTAGCTGCACTATTTTGATTTGCACCCAGACCAGATGAAGGTGTTCTAGCAACATCCTCGATGTCCTTTATTATGGTTCTAAGAAGAGCTACATGTATTTCTCCTAGTAATCGAGGATCCTGGAACAATGAGCAGAATAAAAAATATTAAGAATTTAAGATAACCTTTGAGATTAATTCAAGACCAATCCAAAAACATCACTTATTCAAAATCAATAAGCTTACATAATCATGAAAAGCTTGCACAAACTCATCAAGAGTGAACGGCCACAATCCAAGAACATCAGCAAAAGTTATCAGAAATCTCCAGACCTGAAAACAAAGAATTCACAGTTTTACAACATTAAATAGATGGCTATAGCACGGTTGTGATTATTCACAAGTATGGAAGTCTTAGGTATAGGAAGTGGAGCTTAAAACCCATGTTTCATAAACCTTTGAAAAGCAGCAGCAAGTTGCAGAAGCCCCATGCAAACCCCCCCCCCCCCTACCCCAACATCCACACAAAAAAAAAAAAAAAAAAGTTGCCCATTTTGCATTAATTTCAAGCCTGATTAACATATCAAATGAACTTATATGCTAAATTGCTAATGACGTGCTTCTGCAAGCACAATGTGATGAAAACTATGCAAGGATAGCCAATCTCACCATCAAAAGATTTCCCACATTCTCCTCAGAACCCATCCAAGGTTGTATTGCAAAAGGCTTCTTCAGCTGCAGAGACTTTGGTGGGAATACCCGCAACATATCTACAAGCCAAAAAATAATATTATATTTATTCACCTTGAAAATTGCAGAAAAAGCCTAGAAGAAAAAGTTTACAAAACACAAGGCAATGCAATCACTAGAAGATCACTCTTAACACACTTTAGCAGTTCAACAACATTTTTGTTTAGACTTGGTTTGGTTAGAAGGAAACAATTTCTGAAAAGTCGTGTTCCATAACTTTTCAACGTAAAACCAAGAGATAGCTCAATTACTTATCAAAACAAAAAAGGGCTCGATTTGGGGTTGTTATGAAGTGCTAAAGCTATAGGTATGTCATGATAATGATGTGGCTGCCAAGTAGTAAGATGTTTGAAGACTTCTAGACAATTGTTCTAGTTTACATGATAAAAGTGACATTTCACACCATGCAGTACAAGTTAAATCAACAATCAGCTAAGTGACAAAATAGCTACCTCTAAATGAATCAAGGTTTTGTAAAGTTTCACTATCAAGTGACAAGATGGATGGCAAGCCCTTCCTCGAAGCAGCTATCTCCATAAGCTCCAACCTCTCATCTTCAATAAGCTCTGTTGATTCTTTAGCAAGTTTGCGAGCAACAGCTCTATCATTTGCAGCTTTCTGCCTCGCTGCTTCTCTTTCTCGGCGAAGCTCTTCCTTTTGCTTCATTTTCTCAGCCTGGTTACGGTGAGATCATTAGATATGCCAAAAACACAATAAAGATGGACACGCATAACAAAACTTATTCTAAGAAACACCTTTTTTTTTTTTTTAAAGATAAGAAAGGAAATGTGTTAAGCAAAAGTCAAGCAAGTACAAGAGAGGGGACAAGAAGTACTCCTGAACATAACAAAACTTACTCTAAGATTCTCCTTCAACAAGAACTTCTCTCTTCTTTCCATTTCACGTCTTTGCTCCCTCTGGTATCGTTCCTCTTCTCGCTGCTTTTCACGCAACAGTCTCTCCTCTTCCTTCCTCCGTTCACGATCTTGCCTCTCCATTTCTTTCCTCATTTGCTCTTCTCTCTTACAAGCAGAAGATATTGTATTATTCACAAGAAAAATGCAACAGTAACAATAACACCAACACCATTGATTATACCACCATTGACGGAGACAAGTAAAGTGCAACGGGAAACATAAAATGTTAGAGCCTGAAATATAACTTAAGATGCCACAAAGAGTACCTTGCGCCTAAGAATATCTTGCTTCTCTAATTCTTTCCGCATTCTTTTCTCATGGGCTTCAACTTCTTTAGCTATTCTTACTTCTTCACTCTGAAATGCAAAAAAGGCCACAAGCATAAATTTCTAACAGCCAAAAGCAAAAATAACCCAAACCAAACTCAGCATTAGCCCAATAGGTGGATCACCAATAGCACAGTATGCTAGAGTAGAATCCATGCATGAAGCTCTGACCAAATTGCTTAAAACAGGAAACAAAAAGAGCATTATGATCAATAAAGATACCTTGCGTTTCCTCTCGATCCTCCCAACATCATCCTCTTGTATGACACGCCTTTCAGATGGAATATTATTATCCAGTCCTGTGATTGGATGCGCACTGTAAGGTGATTCCATGCCCATACCCATATAGGGAGATTTTCGTGCAATGGTCTCATAGTCTCCTGAAGCAGAAGGCATGGGTCCCCCAGTCTTTCCCTGTTGGGACATTAAGTTCAGATTTGGCACCTGACCCGGAATACCATATGTTACGGGTACTTCCTCGTAACCATGCATGTATGAGCGCCCACTAGATACTGGAGGAGTCTTAGTCCCTGGCCCATCAGAAGGTGAACCATAGTAATGAGATTGAGCAACTCTTTCATAAGAATCACTTCTAACCGTTGGCTGCTCTGGAAGAAATTGATATTCATGTAAAGCTCTCCCAGGACCCTGATAAAAATCACAAGCTGTAAATCAACAGCTGATAAAATAACTTCAAAAGGAGGATAACAAGAATACATTAGTTAGTCACTGATTGTTGCAACCTGAAAAGTAATACTCCCTCCGTCTAAAAATAACTGTTGTTTAAGGTTTATGCACACGAATTAAGGAGACAATTAATTCTAGAGGTAGTTAAACAATTTGACTCCACTACCCTTGCATTAATTGGAACTAGGTGCATTGGAAAGTGAAATTAGTAATAAACCACAAGGGTACATTAAGAAAATAAGCAATTAATGTTGTATTGGAATCGTAAAGGGAAAAATATTTTGAGACAAAAAAAATTAGTTAAAGCGACAATTATTTTGAGATGGAAGGAGTGTACTAGATAAGACAACAAACCACTAAAGATTAACAGCACCGGAAAGTTAGTAGACCAAGCTTAAAAAAAGTACAAGGCTTCATCACTTAGACATTGATGTTCATGCAATTAGGATTAAGGGACAGCAGTCATCTCAAACATTATTGAACCAGCTATAGCAAATTTTGACTGTGTTTCCTTTCAGCTGCCAAAGGCCCACTTATTTCACATGTTCTCCATTTTTTTACTTAATAAAATCAATCACCAGGAGAACCAAAATGGTTATAGTAACTGGAAAAGTCACAAACTTCAAAAATAAGCATATTTCACCAAGGTGAGAGGGAAACCCACCTTAACAGATTTACCATCAGAACGCTCATACATAGAAGCATCGTAGCCTCGTCCAGGCTTTTGTGGTGCTGCTGACGACGCTACAAACATGACATAAAACACTTAATAAGTTTTCCTTCACAAGGAAAATAGCCAGAGAATTTGCGATATCATTACAAGCAAATTGTAACAAAATATGACAAAATTAGCACTAAAAGATACGAAAATACACAAAAAAAAGCAACGAAACAGAGTTTGTCCAGCAAAATTCTAATGAGGTGTTCACATAGCGAAAAAAAGAATTACAAGCATTGCACACAAACTAAGCATATTTTCGAGAACATTTATACGACACAAGTATATTCAACTTCTAGAACAAGATATTTGTCACACAAAAGCCCCACGGGAGACACTGAGCAATCATATGTTAATATTTCTCAATGCATTTAATACATTAAATTTCCTTTTCCAGTCTTACGGGACAAGTGGAACAATTTCATTTTTCAAAGGCTAATACCATTAATTCTTAAAATAAATTATTATTCTAGTTCTACTTATGTCAAAAAAATGTCTTGCCCCTCAGCACCAAACAACGAATCCAGTAAGGAAACAGGTATACTACCTCAGTAACAGGTTAGGAAAGTAAAAGTTTTGAGGTGTTCAATGACCACCTAAGTGAATCACTTTGTTTAGTGCAAAACACATTTGCCTCTTTACCAATATGCAATATCAAAGTTCCATAACTATATACTAGCTTAACAAGCAAAGCCTTACTTGTACCAAATACAAATTGGCATATAAACACAGAGAAGATACAATGCCATGAATTCTTTCTTGCTCGAACCCTAGAACTAACTTAACCCTACCACAAAAGTTAACCCAAACTATCTAATAGCAGAAACAGTAACCAATGTGAGGTTTACCAATGGGAGCACCAAAAGCACCAGGAGGCAAAGGATCAAACTCCATCCCAAGAGCAGGTCCATCATCCCTCAACGGCTCACCAAGCTGTGCCTCCACGAACGCAATTGCCCTACGCTCGGCCACAGGCTGAGAAGGAGGCTCATAGTACCTCCCATGCCCACTGATCCTAGGCACAGCAACCCCCGGGCGGGGAGCATAACCCCCTCGCCGCGGGTCCATGTGCCCATAAGGGCTCGAACCCGAACCAGACCCTGACCCATGCTCATTACCCAACTCACTCCCTAGTAGCATCTCATCCTTTCCCGCCACAACCGGTGGCGGGAGCGGGGGAGTGGCGCCAGCAGAAGGGGTTACTGGGGCACCAGAAGCCGGTGACGCTTCCCCCTTCCTCGGCCGCTTTCCTCCTGATGATGATGATGGCGGGCCACCCTTCCGGTCCTTCAACCTCCTATGGCAGAACCACATCTGCAATTGCCGATCTGTTAGCCCTAATTGGACTGAAAGTTCTGCCCTCAAAGCTTCTGATGGGTATGTCTCAACTGCAAAGCACAATCAAATCAAGCAAAAACAAACCCATCAACAAAAATCACAAACATCAACAAACAACAAAAATTACCGAACACAACCAAATTCATCAACAAACAACAACAAAAAAAAACAAACCTTGATAGGTTTTTTCAAGAACCTCAAGTTGAGAAGCAGTCTTCATCTTCCTCTTAACCTTAGGTTCCCCACCACCTCCATTAGTTCCTCCTCCACTTTCAGGAGGCTTCTTTTCTCCCTCTGAACCACCACCCTCCATTGTTAATCAACCCACAAACTCCGATCAACCAACAAAAACCCTAGAAATCAAGAAATAAACAGATCTAGACTGCCCAGAACACAAAAACAACGGCGACCCAGATGAGGAAAAAGGGCAGAGAGAATTGGGTATTTGGCGAATCAACGCAAGGAACCCCCACAAAACAAAAAATATACTAAACAAAAAACCCAAGTTAGGTATTTGACAAGGGAATAAAAAGGGCAAGATATAGATGAGAATGAGAATGAGAGAGAGAAAATGAAAAGGGAGACAAACCCAACACAAAAAAAAAAAAATTAAATTTTTTTTTCCAAAAATCTTCTTCCAAAATCTCTCTCTAGAAAAAGTAGTCTCTCTCTAGGAATAATCGTTGTAAAATCCACGAACATGAGGAGATTGCTTGTTGAGAAGACGCATTGGCATTGTTATTGTTATTGTTATTGTTGGGTAAGAATGAGATTTGGGGAATATCGATACAAGTAATAAATAATAATGATAGCAACAAAGATGAAGAAGAATTAAAAGAAGATCGACGATGATAATAGTAGTGGTAGTATTGTTCAACATTATAGAACAAGAAGTAGTAGTAATTAATAATAAGAATAAGAATAATAATACAACAATTCAAAAAAGAAGAAAATAATACTAATACTAAAATTAAAAGGGATTGTGGTTTTGATTGTTGTGATTGTTGATGTGGGAATTTTTGATTAAAGCACCTGCTACGAACAAACCAACGAACAGTCTTTCTCTCTCTACTCTCTTCCATTTCTCCTCTCTATCTCTTTCTCTCTCTATGCTGTATTTCTTTCTTTTTTTTTTCTTTTCTTTTTTATAATTTGATTTGATTTGATTTATACTATATCCAGAAGAAATTAAAAAAGGGGTGATTTTTTCACTTTTTTGGGCTGATTTTAGATTCACGATTCTGGGTTTTTGGTCTTTTGCTTCTGTTTTTTCTTCCTTTTTTTTCTTTTTCGTTTTTTTTTTGGTTTTGTTTTTCTTTTTTTCTTTTGTTGTTTTTTTTGTGTCCCACGATTCAATCAAGGCGTGAATGGCCTTGCTTTCGCGGTTTGTGTACGATGAATGTTCTGCCTTCTCATGACTGACACGTGACATGCTCTTGTTGCCTTCACGGTTTCATTGAGCGCGTCTATTTCACGTTCTTTCTTTTTTTTTTCTTTTTTTCTTTTTTTTTGGTAGTACTCCAATTGTGAAAAATGCTTTTTTGGTTTAGGGGAATTGTGAAAACTGTTTTGATCAAGGCAGTCATGTAGTAATTGTGAAATTGTGTTTGGTAGGGATATTAATGAGGGAGATTGACTTGAAAGCCACTCGATTTCGACTTTTGTTTTAGGCTTTTAGCTTGACTTGTATAGGCTTATCGAACATGTCAGATGTAGGGGTGAAAAACTTTCGGAAAAAATCCAAAGTCCAAACTAATCCAAACTGAATTAGTCAATTCGGATTGGACTTTTCAAAATTTGGATTGAATTCGGACTTGAAAACGAAAATTTTGGATTTGGACTCGACCTTTTGGAGTCCAAAGTCCAAACCGAAATGTTTAGTGCTTGTTTGGTTGCAATGATAAAACATGTGAAGTAGAAATTCCTAGGAAATGTAGAATGGGTAAATTGTTTGGTTGACAAAAAGCTAATCAAATGGGGGAAGTAGAACTTCCTACGAATTTCCACTTCCCACAAAATGGGGGAAGTGGCTTACGTAGCCCCCCCTAGGTAAGTGGAAATTCTCATGGGAAGTCACTTCCCACATTGGCAACCAAACAATTCTAGCAACTTCCTAGGAAGTGGATGGAGGAATTTAATTCATGTGAATTGGCACTTCCTGAAAAGTCTCACTTCCTATGCTAACCAAACGAGCACTTAATATTGTTATATTTTATTTTACATTTATACATTCATATATAAATGATATATATAAATGATATAAATATATATACTCAAATAAGGAAAATTTTACAATGGACACCGCTTAATGGTGGCTATCGAAACTTTTAATATACACCGTTAGATTTAAGTGAGCTAATCTTATCCCTTCATTTTCTTTTACTAATTATAAGTTTGGTTGAAACCAAAAACACTTTGGGTCCAACCAAAGTGATGATTATGATTTTTTTGACTTTGGTTGCAACCAAAAGCAGTCTAGTACCGAGCAAACCTATAATATTTCTACGGCCACCATTTAGCGGTAGCCGTGGAAGAAGAATGGCTCAAATAATTCCTATCTAGCTAAGTCTAACATTTTACTTGTTCCTTTGACTCGCTCCTTTACATAAAATTTCAAAACCTTATCAATATATGCGCTTAGTTCTCTCTCGTTCAATCAGACAATCATTCTCAACTCTCACTCAATCTCTCATACCCAATATGTCGCTCTCATCTGCCTTGCTTTGTTCATTACACCAATTCTTTGTGCAGATTGTGCCATCTTATCGTGTAGCATAAAGATCCTTGTGAAAACCTTGTGATAAATACATTTTTTTCCTCTTGGCTTTGCGTTGCCTTTTGACATTGTGTCATCATTTCATATTGTGTTTTCAAATTAAATAATGTTGATACAATTTGTCTGTATGTAGATTGATTATTATCAGCATAAAAAGTCTCCTTATCTATTAAAAGTATAAAAATTACTAACATGAAAGTGTTGGGTATCGTTGTGATAAACAAAAAAAAAAAAAAAAAAGGATAATTTGGTTTGGGTTGGATTTTGAAAAATAATTTGGATTTGGATTCGAACTCAAAAATCGAAATCCAAATTTTCTGCTCCTTACATGCCCAATTTATCCATCTCCACACCATCTTATTTCTCTAACGTCGCCGCCGCCTCATACAACAAGTACAATCATGATTACCCCACCACCTCCACACACACGCACACATATATCGATGTAACATAAATATTTCGAATAAGTGTAACATAAATAATTCAAATGCTTATTTATTTATGGATGTCAATCACCTAATGAACTAAAGGACTAGTCCTTGTACACCAAAAAGAGAATATCGTGAAACGAGCTCACCTGAGAAATCCCACATATTGATTATAATATAGGCCAAATATTTAGAATTTTAATATCTTCCCACCAAGAGTGTGGTATAAGATTCGATCCTCCATCCTTGAAATGGGAGATGGCTCATGACCTTTACCTCCTTCGTAATCTTTCCCGTGATGAGCTCTGATCCCTTGCTCCTTCCCTCCGATAAGATCTTACAGCTTTTAATTAAAGCTAGTCAATTCCAAAATTTTAGGTTACTTTCTTTTCGTACTTTTCTTTTTGACCGATCTTATTAGTAAGAAAATGGTATTCCCATGTTTAGAGGAGTATATTTGCTCATTCAATGTCCAATATCTCATATTGGTCACGTAATTTGACTAATCAATTATGTTAAAATCAAGTCAAGTTTTAGTAGTACTTTAATTGACCTTAAATCAATTTAGTAAGATAGCAAGCTTCCAACATCATATCCCTATGTAATATTTGAATGTAAATGATATGGGGACCTGTATTTCAAGTGAATTTTGAGGATTTTCTATTACTTCCCATAATAGTAGGTACTCAACCTATCTAAAAACTGAATTCAGGCACATATAGCTTATGCTTTTTACCAATTTACGTACATAACACACTTTTCTAATATACGTCTGATGGTTAGAGCAACCCAATCTAACTATAATTATTAAGCAAAGAAAAACCAATTTATTGGGAAACAAGTTAAGCATTTTCTAGAGAGAGAAGCTCTCACTTCTTTCTAAAAAAAACTCCAGCCCTTTTTTTTCCACAATAAATCTTAGTCTATTTTTCCTAGCCGCTACCCTCCTAATTTGCTTCTCGCCTCTTTCTGCCCATCTTCAACCCACAACTACCTTCCTCCATTAATACAAGACTACTCTCAGCCATGTGTGATTAACCAATGTCTTTCTTTGGTTGGGCCGACGGCTATAGTTCCAGGACGGTTACTGAGCCGATGTCGTCAGTTGTGGGGCATTGACTGACACGAGACCCGGTGGAGCATTGGGGGTTGACGAAGGCAATGAAGTTATATATTGTATGTGGCTGAATTATATTCATCCTCTCTCTTCGATATTGCTTTAGATCCTGTTCCCTAGATCTAGGTGATTGGGCATTGTTCTTTTTCTTCAATTTCAGACTTTTGTTGAAGAAAAAAACTACATACTATGGTCAATCAATTAGTCTCCTCCCCAATTGATGATAGTTATGTTTTAGCATACTGTTTCACTTGGTTCCATTAGCTTCATTCATTTATGCTTTATCCAAGCTTGGATATTGTTAGGGAGTAATGAAAGTGGCATGGGAAGATGTCGACGTCTTTACTTGTTGCTAAAGAAGATTCTGAACCGGAGCTGAAGATTTGTGACAGTTTTGTTTCTTTTTGTTCGAGTTGTTGTAGTAGTGTAGTTTGACCATCTCTTGCCAATTCACCAATCTATTGGTGAGAGACAGGGCGTTTGTTTGTTAAGTGGGAATAGGGAAGTGTGAATGAGATTTTAACTCCCAAAAATGTCAGCTCATGATTGGATTATGCGATTGGGAATAAAAAGGGGATTAGGATTGATCTTCCTAACATTTTACGACATGAGGGTTGATAATTAGTATGGGAAATCACTTATTACTTAAAATTACCATTTTGTCCTTTTTATCCATCCATCTCCACCACTTCTCATCTTATGAAGGTTATTTTGGTAAAGTAACTTCTTAAAATCCTACTTATTCCCACTTATATATATCTACAAACACATGAATGGGAATTACAACATGAACTCCCACCAAATTCTCAACTATCAAATTCCCACCGCAAATCCCCTGAACTCTCGTTCCTACTTACCAAACCCCCCCGTTAGGATAATCTCCTAAGTAGGTTATCTTGTCTTTCTTGCCTTTTCATAAGAAAAAAAAATAAAAATATTAAGCTAGGAAAAACATTTAATCAATTATAACTTTTAACCATAAATGCAATTGTATGTAGGGGGTGCATGTAGGGATCCGGAGCTGATATTGGCACTAAAACAATTACTCCATATGGGGTTGATTTCACACACAAAGTGGACTGATTTTATAAACTGGAGTGTAATTATCAGCCACCGGCATGATCCAGTACAACATTACTCATGTGTAGGGCTGTCAAAAGATGACACGACACGACAACACGACACGAACCGGACACGAATATAGCGGGTTAGTGTTTAGCGTTTACAACCCGTTTAATTCAATGGGTCGACACAAGTTACACGTTTAATTAAACGGGTTAGGTTAAGGTTGAAATTTTCAACACGAAAATGACCTGCTCCCAACCTGTTTAATTATATTCGTCAAATTTAAATTTAATTACCTTGAAATAAGTAACCAATATAATATAATTTCAACTAATTTGAGCAATTTAACAATTTTTGA
>BSSO01000330.1:0-36661 GCA_030267885.1 Mesembryanthemum crystallinum
AAATTTCAAAAATTAGCCAATACTACCAAAAAAAAAAAAAAACAAAACAAAGGGTATTTCAGACTTTTCACAAGTTTCTTAAATTTCCCACCAATATGTACTTGCCTAGGAGATTTGGAGACGGAGGGAGTATCTCCATAGTAACGTAGTGTACATAAATCCAAGGTTTTCTCTATCTATAGTGTGATTCCATATCTAGTCTAGAGCTCTATGTTATCAGAGTGGCCTTCTAACATGGTGATTTTGGAGAACAATGTAGTGACCCACGCTAAATTGTCTACTACTGACCACAAACCAACCCTTTTCCCAACTAATGTAAATAACCTTTTTGGAATAATACACCCGTCTATAGAATAGTGCAATGGCAACACAATGTGTAATTATACTGAAAGAAGGCCACTAATTAGCATATACAATGGGTGTCCTTTTGCTTTGTCACTTGAATGCAGCAATGCAAAATTAGAAGAATGTCTCATGGTCACTGTATCAAACTTCTAGAAACTCATTTACTTCACTATATAAAACTATACTAATCACTTAAATTGCTAGCAAAAACCAAAAGGCAAAAGCAAAAACCAATCCACAATGCAAAAGAAAATAGAACAATATTGAATACATTACAAAGAGGTATAGCTTCCCACTTACCAATTGACATGTCATTAGATAATGGGTGGAACAAACAACAGTCCTGAGATCTCAATTTTTGGTCCAATAGTAGGGAGACATGCCTTGCAATAAAAAGTTAAAAAAAGGCTTAGTTCCTGAAATTTAAATATTTGCATATATGCTATAAAATTTGAAAATCTTAGACCATAACTATTGCCATGTGCCACATATCATTCATCTATGTTCAAAACTTCTTTAATTCTACTATTTGGGCCATACTTAAGGACCAACTCCAATAGAGATACCAAGGTCTTCAACTGTGCATTCGTTTTGCCTCAAAGTATTTAAACTGAATTGAATGAATAGTAATATGTGAGAGAAAAAGTAAGTCGTTGACCTAAATTGAACTTGACTGAAATGGGATTGATATAGGGTAAACTGAACACACCCTAAGTAAAAATAGCTGGGAACTAGACTTAATTCATAATTAACATATGTGATGTGCTTTATGATGGTTGATTGGTGGTGATGGGGGTTTGGTGTTGGTTGTAACAGTATGAAACCAAATAATTTTGTGACCATGAGAAGCCTATGCAATTGAACAGCTAATTAAGCTATGAACATAGCCCAGAAATAGGTCTGCATTTAGCTGCATAAATAATTCAACATGATCTTTAGAATAAAGGAAAGATGCACAAACATTTTAGATGACATTTGAAATGATTTCCATCAATAATATTAGCAGGACTGAATTACCAGTATAAATGTGGGGGATACATACAAGTCTACAAACTGAAATACAACTACAAAAATGACGATTGGACATGGATGTCCCCAGTCTATATAATAAACTCTTAATCACATGAAATTATTAGTGACAATAAGACTGTACATGTGTGAAGAAATAGCAATCTAGATGAACAGATGCAATGCAAACACAAAGTAATACCTTGCAGACTCATTTATTAGAGAAAATGGAGTGACACAACCCAATGGCACCTAGAAAATGCCAAGCAGACGACAATGTTAGAGTTTACTTTATCCAACTTCAAGTATACTACAACATTACAACTGAGTTACGAATATCATCCAAGGTACAATAAACAATAAATTTCACTTCCCTTGATGCCCACAGAAAGTTTGAAAATTAAACACACACCAGTTTTGCTAAATAGTAACATCTTGCTTTCCATTCCTTCAAATCAACCTAGTTTGAAAGCTTCTTCTAACATTGCCTAATGAGGCATTTATTTTGGAAAGAAGCGTACATACTATGTATGAGTTAAGGAAACTACTTCAACTATGATAACGAGCCTCAACTCAAATATGTAAGTTACACATGCTTCAAATTAGTATAAAACAAATCCCTCAAGTTCATATAATCAAATGCATCACTCACCTGAAGAACTTCGGTTAATGCTTCTTCAGGTGCCATTCTCACTCCTCCCTTTCCCAAACCAAGCCTCTGAGATAAAACTGCTCAGCTTTGAAGCATGAATATTTTTAATAAATATACACGAAATGAAGCACAACAAATTAAATAAATCCATTGATAATTAGGTACAAGAGGGTCAAGTACTCAATTATAAACATTAGGTAATAGCATTCTGCATTCCAATACTGTAATAAAACCTCAACAAATGTGTACCTTTCATATCTACTTTTGTCTCAGAACAAGCAGAAACAATGTAATATCTTTGTTTTTTATCCTGCAACGTCAAAAAGAAAACAAAAATAAAACTATGAATTGTGATATAGCAGGACATTGCAACCATGTGATTGTGAGCTTCAAATAACAAAACAAATACTCCATCATTTACCTTGAGGAACAAGTTTTTGGCAAATGCGCCTTCCACATGACCTACATACTTTAGCTGGCAGAACAGTAAATCCATGTTTATACACCATTATAGGTCAAATGCAGCTACAACAACAACATAAATTACAGGTAATTGAACTTACCGCAGCTTCAACAGTTAGAACAACAGGGTGCTCGTACTGGTCGAAATCAATTCCAAGCTCCTGCAAGTTACCACAACATAAAATAAAAAATTGTACCAAGCAGAAATTCATAGCGCCATATCAACACTACTTCTAATTTCAGATAATCATTGACCTAATATCAAAAAAGAATTGTTATAGCGCAAAATGTATTGTGAAAATTTTCTAAAAGCAACGCCAAGAATCAACAAAACACTGAATAACTAGCCATCAGATTTTCATTTCCAAAATCAAACAACATAGACGAGAAAAGGCGAAGAGAGAGAGAGAGAGAGAGGAACCTTCAATCGAGCAAGAAGTTGGTCCTTAGTAACACCCATCTTCTTTGTCTCTCTTGCGATTTGGAGAGATTTTGTCCAGTGAGAGAGAGAGAGAGAGAGAGACGAATAGGGTTTTTGTTGCAGAGTCGGAAATTGAGATTGGAGATGAGTTGCAGACTACACACTACAGAGCTAAATGACTGACTCGACCAGCTTTACTCACCTCCGTTTCGCAGCGTTCACCGAGTCGGGAACTCGGTCGGTGGATTTTGTAAGCGCTTTGGGCCTGACTTGTTTTTTCCGTCGTTATGCATAGAGTGGATCTCGGGTATGTCCGTATATGGGCTTACTTGCTTGTGTGTTTCAGCTCCATAGACTATGATCCAAATCCTGTTCTTATTATTTGGGCCATCAATAAAACAACTTTTTTTTTTTTTTTTCTTGTCCACTTTGGATAAGAAAATTCACAATCCGAAACACCTACTCCCTGCATTTTCAAATGAAGGTTGCACTTTTATTTTCAGTAAGCATTTACTCTTAAAGTCACCTATATATCCTTACCTATTTCTCTTTATTAATTTACTTTATCTCTCCTTTATATATAACTATCAAACCATGTACTCCCTCTATCTCTTAAAAATTGTCAAAATTTTTATTTTTGGATGTCTAAAAAACTTGTAAACTTTCTAAATTGGACCAATAAATCTCAATGGTGATTGGGGCAAATTTAAAAACATAGTGGAAAACGAAACAATAAATGATTTTCCCTTATTTTTTTTTACCTTATCTAAATTAACAATCCTTAAGTGATAGAAGGAGTAATAAAGGATAATTTTGTAACTTTATCCATTCCTAAAAACGCTTGCCCAATAGTAATCTTTTAACCTTCATTGAAAACCGGAGGAGATATATCTGTGGTTAATATGATGACATGAAATTGAAAAGTCTTTATAGGGGCACATTAGGGTCTTTCGGATGGTATTTGTTAGTATTAGACTCTACTTAAGGAAAACCAAATTAATTCACGGAGAACATTCAAAACAAGCCCATTTTGAAGGCTAAAATACACTAAATTTGGCAAGTACAAGAACAAAAAGGGGGGAAAACTTAAACATAAAGTGGCGCCCTTTTTCTACGAGTCTAGTGGCAGTGTTGAAATCAGGAGGAAGTCTTTTTTTTCTCCTCTCTTTCGGATACATTAAGAGGAAAATAGTCAAAGTACCAAAGTTGAAATAGGTAAACTTGTAAATCCAAAAAACCAAGAGAGAAAAAAAAGCGGGAGAAAAGAGAGAGGGAGTGAAAATGGAAGACCCATATGGAGAGATAGAGCAGCAATGTCACATCTCAAGCTCCCAAGAAGACACTCTTTCCCTTTGCCCCTTCGCCTTAGAAGACCACTTCCCTCCCTCCGATGACGACGACGACGACAATAACTGGCCGGAATTCTCCTCCCCTTCCGGCGACCCACCCAACACCAACAACGACAATATCGTCGGAATCACCATCTGCTCGGCGCCTGAGACCCCCGAGCCTCAGAACGACGTTGCCACCACCTCTCAAACCGACGAATTCAAGACTCCACCAGAAGTTTCGGTACCCGCCACACTCGTCGGCTCTAACGACGCCGTTTTATGCGCTGATTGCTCCGACCTAGGGTTTGCGGTGGAGGAGAGAAGATGCGATAAGAAGAGAGAGAAAGAGGAAGAGGAAGAGGAAGCGCCGATTGAGCCGCCATTGAAGAAATTGAAGGTTGAAGGTGCTAATTTAGGGTTTATGGATTCAACTCAGAAAGGTGAAGGTGATGGGACAGAAGTGGTGGTGGTGTCGAGTGATGACGATGAAGAGAGCGAGGAGGAGAGAGAAAAGGAGGAGAAATCGAAAACGGGGGATGGCGGAGATACAGAGGAGATTGAGGATGTTGATGATGGGGATAAGGATGAGATTAGTGGGAAATTGAATTCGAATTTGGAAGCAAATGCAGAAGGGTGTAAAGAAGATAGGATGATGAAATGCTTGTTGGATTTGATGAGAGCTGTTGCGGCAAGAGAAGGTGGGAGAGAGAAGGGAAATGATGAGGAGAAGGTTGATATTCTGGAGACTGCGAAGCTGAGAGGGATGACATTTCCTCGGAATAGATGGTATGAACATGATCCAAAGTAGCTTCAACTTAGAATTTGTTGATTTTGTTGTTTTTTTTGGGGTGTATGATGATCATATTTTGAGGAGGTTGAAGTTGAATTGGTTGAAGATTGATGCTTGGTTTTGGGGTAGTTTATTGTCAATACTTGATACAAGTTGATAGGTAGGCAATGGCAGAAAATGAAGGTTATTTGGGTGCTTGACATGCCAAATTGGGATACTTTTGTAAATTGGTGCAGCAGTTACTCAAATGGTAAAGGTTCAATATGAGATTTAAGTTAGGAGTACATTAACATACTTGTCTCTTTTTCAATTTTAATTCTTTTTCTTTTTTTGGGAGGGAGTATTTTTATTTTTTTAGTTTTCTCATGGACAACTAAAAGCTCGAAAGATATGCTGCGATTTGGAATATGAACCAAAGTGTATAATAGGAATAATACATAATAAATCAGTAAAGTTGGGGGGATGGAGTTCCTACCTTCGGGACAACTCTAGATTTTTGAAAAGTCCATAGTTATCGAGAAATGACACTCAGATATCACTCGACACTTTGTACATCAAACCTTTGAACATTTTTTTTTAGACTTATGAGTATTGGCGAGAATACTAGGTCTTGTACTTGAGAAACTACATACATATTGATCATAGTTCTCTTTGAGTTTTGGACATGACAAGATTTACACTTTGCATTCTTGTGAATGAGAATGGTTCTTATGAGAATGGTTCTTAGAATTTGAATAATGTAGTTCTTCATGGGTTTGACGTGGTTTCTCAATCTTTTCTTTGACATATAACTGCTCCTTTGATATGTGTACATTGTTATGCATGGTAACTTCACATTACATGCTTGATTCTACAAGGCATTTGATCTAACAGATCCTGCAAATTCAATATTTTAATATAATCGCATAGGTCTACAACCCCCATATACACCTCGATGCCTAATCCACTCGAGAAGAAAGAAAAGCAAAAACAAAAGGGGAATGTGAACCAAAAATAAGTAACAAACTCAAGCCTCCGTTTAAACTTTTTTTTTTTTTTTTCCAATCCCTTTGTTGCAAGTGTTTCACATTAAGCAAAGTAGACAGGTTTCAAATACATGCATGGAGTACAACTACTCAAAAGCCATTTAAGAAGCGCACAAAAATAAAATAAAATACTCCCTCCGTTTCACAAACAAGGTGACGCTTGGTTTTTCGCAACTCACATACATGTGAGCTGCCGAAAACCAAGCGTCACATTATTTAAAGAACGGAGGGAGTAATAAAATAAAGAATAGTGATACTTAAATGCTATACTTCAACTTTTTGAGTAAAGATGTCGAATTGCATACTTATTTAGTTAAAGTTATTGGTCTTGACTTTATCCACATGAAACTCTTGTCGGAAAAATTAATATATGTATGTTATAGGATTAACCTCACATAAAACATGATGGACAAACTAGCCTTACATTTGAAACAAGCGCCCTTACAAAGAATAAAATGGCAGTTGATATGAATACACTTGTTCCTGTCGTGCTACATATGGTTTAGCAATAAGATAGATAGCACTATGCCACAAATTAGCCGAAGTGAAACAAGCCCCTTTGCAACGAATAAAATGGCAGTCGATATATCCCCTCAAAAAAATAAAATAAAATGGCAGTCGATATAAATACACTTGTTTCTGTGTTGCTACATAGTATGGTTTAGCAATAAGATAGGTAGCACTATACCACTAATTGACTCTTCCGTCAACACGTCTCATAATAAAAATTATCAAAATATTAACCTCAAAAACACATTACACAGTAGGTTTCGTAATCCGAAAGCTGGATGCATGCTTAGTAGTAGGAACTAGGAAATAGCTAGTGGAATAACGTCAAACATGTCAATGGTAGTACACTATTGGATAGCTCATTACTAACATGTTCCTTGTACAGTGTACTTCAACTACACCACTATACTATAGCAGTACTCAAATACAAGTACCACGCAACAATGGGGAATTGGAATATATCCAATGCAAGATTTGAGAGTCACCAATAAAATCTGAATAATTGATTGAATTTGATGTTTACACTTCTATAGCAAATACCTAAACGTCAAACTTCAGTCAAAGGAGAGTGGGTGAGTGAAGTTTGGGAGACCACTAATCCACTACAAGTAGTTAAGTAAAACAAAAAGGTACTTTTTTAAGATGTGGAAAAAATGGCAAGAAAAAATAATAATAATGGTGATGGTGAGAGATTAGAGAGAGACGTTACAGGCTTACAGCTAGAAAGCTTATCAACTTAACCCAAATTTTGTGGTTGCTGATAAATGATAATGGGGCATTATGGAATCATGGGAAGCTTCGTAAACAACGGGTCAGTGATCAAAGCACATGGGGTTTAGATTTTGTAGTGGGTTTGATTTTTTGCAAAGTTGGATAAATACTTTTAGTTGCCGGCCTGTTTTATGAAGTGATCCTTTCCGGCCCACTAGCTTAGACAATTCACCCACCCAAAAAAATTATGTGGCTTGCAATTGTTTTTTTTTTTTTTTTTGACAATTATGTGGCTTGCAATTGTTGTTCTCAAAGAACTAGTTATCAACTGTTTACTTGATGTTGGCTGGTACTGTCACCTTTGGAGATGGAAATCCTTACACATAGGTGTTAAAAAAAAAAAAAAAAAAAAAAATGAGCGACACTCTTGCAAAACTGTCTAACCATTAAACGACCTAATTCAGGGGCTACTCTTTCCAATTTATGGATTACTTTTAGCAACTTAACGGTAACTTTTTACAGTTTAGGTTAATTTTATGAAAATACGCTAAATTGTAAAAAGTCATCCCTAAGTCGCTAAAGGTAACCCATAAATTACGAAAAGTCACCATTGGATTGGGTCGTCTAACAGTTGTACCCAAGAATTTGCGAAATTAGTTCTCTTGATTCTACTAGATTTCATCAAATATATAATGAATTCTCTATAACATTATTATTGTTTATTTAGAATTTCAGATTTGAAATCCATAATTTGAGATGAATTTATGCATGAATAACTAAAAAAATTGTCAATTTGTATTTGATGTGAATTCATAACATTTCATAAAATATCAAGTTGGGGAGTTAAAATCTGGAATCTCATATCCAATTCTCAAATATAATACTATTAGGTCAATTTGAATATAACCTAACCAGAAGTATCCCTTTTAGCTGCAAGTTAACAAGGGGTTAAAAAGAAGACAACAAACTGTTAGGAAACATAAAAAGAGACCAATCAAGAAATGACCTTACTATACGTGTGTTTAACGGATATTATTCGATATCCATCCCAAGGTGTAAAACTATGTCTCGAATAATATCCCAGATTTATACCACAAAATTAGGAGACAGTGCCATCGTGCTATACGTTATTGCATCAGAATTCTGAATTTGTAACAAGGAAGCAACATCATTCAATCAGAATACAATGTCAGCTACTCGCTCTCTACACTCAATAGTATTAGTAACCTTCTCATTTCCATCTCTCAAATGGCAAAACACATTCACTCTCCATACAATCGTACAACATTAATAATAAATTGAAAAAACGACAATTAAAAGTAGATGATAATCTTAGATCAAAGAAATCAATTTGTTGGATTCTAATGTACCACTTTTGGGCACATCAATATTCAATCTTCTAGTCAAAGTATAGTGAGAGGGTGGTGAGTGGTGTGTTTTTAAGTAATCAAACAAAAAGGGGGTGAATTAAAGATGTAGAATACAAGTATATGGTGAGAGACAAGTCCTGCCGGTGAACCCAACTTATGAAGGAAGGACTGTATCTTCCTCAACTCACCAACTCCCATCTTGTGGACATGGGAATCTAATCTACACAAACGTTGGTGAAATATCAAGTTTTGGCATATGCTGGATTTTGTAGGGGCATTTTCACGTCTTCGTACTACCATACTGAGATTGCCGCCCTATCTTATACTCCATAAAGTGACCTTATCAGGTCCAGTATAATTGAAAATTTGAATGTTGGTCAAAGCAATTTTTTTCCCTTTTTGCCCTTTTAGATGATAGAGTTAGAGTCTTTGGATTTTGAAAATTGGGCCATTAAAGGATATTTCGGAGACTAGATTTATATAGGACACACATCGACTCAAGTTCTAATGTAACCGTATTCTACATTTTGTGACTCTAAATTCATCTATATGACACATTTACAACATACCTTTTATACTTAGTCAATTAGGGTATTTTCTTGTCAACTCACTTTTATTAATTTCAGTTCACTTCAATTTAGTTAAAAATCAGATCACTTCGTTCTTGCAACTTATTTTTTTCTCTCACAAATTACTATTTATTCAGTTTAATTCATTTCAGTCAAAATAATTTGAAAAGAATATTCTATTACTAAAAACTTTAACATATATATGTCTTGATTAAAAAAAAAAAAAAAATCATGACTACTACTTTTGGTAATATGAAAGAAACATTACAACTTAATTAACCTTGTAGACTCTAGGGTACAAAGTTCCGTTTCAATAGGCTTCAAATATCTTCCTCATGAATAAAAAATCGAGGTCGTGCATTAGCAAGTGCCATTTTGGCGCGCCTAACAAAGAAAGAAGTTCCTCCTAACAAACACCAAAGAAAAAGAAAAAAAAAAGAAAAAGAAAAAGAAAAAGTAAAAGAACAAAACGTGCTGATTCTACTGCTCTAAAAAAAAATACGAGCTATGATATGTTTTTTTTTTTTTTTTATCTTATTTTTGTTAATATCCAGCATTTTTCATCAAATTCCAACAAACAACAAAACAATTCTATCACAATAGAGTCACAAAAAACAAACAATTCCAATAAACTCCAACAACTTCCACCAAACTCCAGTTACTGGTAAAAGTTCCAGCAATTTTCAACAAAACTCCAACCACAACACTCATAAATCCATGCCGTGAGAAAATATTGGTAAAAGAGTTGTTTGACTCAAATAAGTCATATTTGGCCACACGGTAGACAAGTTACAATTTATATATCAGGTCACAAGTTCAAACCTCATATGAAGTACCGACACGAATATATTCCTGCAATACTCAATGCCGTGTGTTGAGAAGTGCTCTTCTTGGCTCACCTCCCTGCTAACAGACCAAAAGAAATTGAAAATAAAAATAAAAAAATAGACCTCTGTATTGAAACAATACCTTAATTAGTGAACAGTACAAGCATACACACAAAGTGTACAGATGAAACTTTAGAAAACTAGAAAGGCAATATTGATATAAGAAAAATCAAGTGCAGTGCAGTGTGAAACCAAAAGACAAAAGATAGAACCTGTCTAAGTTAATGTGAAGAAGTTAATCAATAATCATTGAGCAATAAAATTATCATCACTATACCTTAGCACCAAGTCCCAGATGCTAGCTCCTAAGTAAAATCAGTATAAAGCATAGAACATTGCTCCAAGCTAAATTAAAATCTAGCACTAGCATGTATTAGCATAAACAAGAAGAAATATTAATGGCAAAGCAAAATTAAGGCTTACTTTAAATGATGCTCTGAGATCACATGTGATATGTCCTACATCACAAACACAAGGGGAATCAAGAGAATAGTAGCAAGTGCATCATGTGCTCCCTATCTTTGGCAAAGTGATGATCATGATTATGGGTCCCTACCTGCTAATATCAAATGTAGGGTCCCTAACTAATGTGACACTAATAGAAGATTTTGGACCCATTATCCATATTTTAGCAAGTGGGTCCTAGAATTAAGCATCATACTCCTATACTATACTAGTATACCTTCCCATTGCTTCCAAATCTGTATAAAGTGGGTCCCAACAAAAAAAGAATACATGTTTGGGAGAGGCTAAATTCAATGTAAAAGGGAAAAAACAAAAACATCTAAAGGATATATGGTGCCCCATGCAGTCATCACCTGCTTGCATGTATAAGAGCAGTCCATGTGCAACATCATATTGATCCATGCAATTGCATGAGACTTAATTCATTTCAGCATTTGCATTTTTTGCAGTTGTTTTCCTCCAATTCTAAGTTGCTAACTAGAGATATTTACATGCATGCTTGGCTTGCTTGCTTGTGTATTTCCTTCTTGTTTCATGTTTGAACAAATATTTCTGCTAAAATAAAAGAAAGAGAGTTATAGGTTGTTTAAAATTTACTTCTGTAAAAATTTGTTAACTTCAAACAAATATTTTCCGCAAATTATAAAACAAATAACAGCTTTTACCTAAATATTTAGTACCCGTTTGGCCAGGCTTATGAAAATAAGCACTTATCCATTCCATATACACTTCCACCACCCACTCCTCCATTGCCTCCTCCTCCATTTTAACTTCTAAGAAGTTGAAAAGGGGCTAGAACCTAGAAATAGAAGATACAATTTGGAGTTTATACTTTCTAACCTCATTTCAACTTCTTAAAAGTTAAAATGGAGGAGGAGTGGGTGACAGAACAGTATAATGGAATGGATTTGTGCTTTTATGTAAAAGTTAAGCCAAACATGCCCTTGATTTATCCTATGATTTCAAGTATTTTCTTGAAAATTGATAGATTGAGTTTCATTTCTTATATATAAGCAAATAAAATAACCTAGATCAACACATTGTCCCTCTATATTACAGTTGAACAATAGTGTCTTAAATTAAATAGAATTTGTTGACATCTTATGTAGCCTGAAAAAGAATTGTATAGAAGAGGTCAAATTCCCAGAGGTTAATTTCAATGATGAAGGTTTCTACCTTGGCAACATGGTAATTCTCTATTACATTTAATCTGGTTGACTATGACTAGGGGGCAGTTGCTTGCTTGGACATCTTCCCTTCAAACTTTGGACCTGTAACTGTAACTAAGAATAGTATCCACCTTCGGTCAAAATGTTTTTTTCTCCCTCTTTTTCTGGGTTGCAAATGCAATTATGCAAACCAGTTCAGCAGTAAACTTCATTGGTCAATAAAGAAACCATTAAATCAATATTATCTCCAAATAGATTAAAGGTATATATTTATTTGTATACGTCAATGTCATAGGCTCACACTAGCAGCAATCTCCCTTATATTTAGGATGATAAACTTACAAATATGCAGAATGTTGACGACTCTAATTAGTTTGTACATTCTCCACAAGAAATTGATGACTATTAAACATTATCAAACATGAACTTGTTTACCTTTCTTTTACTGAGTAGCTTGATACACGTAAAAATAAAAAAAAATAAAAAAAATCTTAAAAGATAGATGTAATTAGAAAATTAAAAGTAACAGTAAAATAGATAGAAAAGATAACGAAGAAAATTTCTTATTAATATAAATGTTTATTCTTTTTAATCTTTATACTGTATACTACAGAGATATATGCTGATATTATGTAAACAGAAGAAATAAAAAATAGATCACCAACACAACATACTATAACATATTATAGTGTTCAAACATGAATATGCTTACCAAGAATATCACACCGTAGATGATTTGTTTCTGGTAGTAATGATTAATTCCCCGAAGGCGGTGTGCATTCGACTTCAGTATGATCTCCTTATATGATTTAAGTTGATATTTTTACTGATTTCAACCAAAAAAAAAAATATTAACAAAAATCAGCAATCAATACTAAATATCATCAAATATAACACAAGAACAAATATCAGGTCTGTAGTACAATCCTCAAAGAGATTTTACTAGCTAAACATGGTTTTAAGTTCAAACGCTTCCATTGGTATATTATCCAGAACAAACAGTATACTCCATCTTGAACCGTTCATACACACACAAATTAAGGATTCTAACACATTTTGCATAAAAAATAAGTACTTAGGAAGGCCAGACAAAATCCATATTCATTTTCCTCTGATTTGATGTATCAAAAACACTGTGACATAACATCATTCTTTTCAAACACCATAATTGTTTTCTAAGAATCCAAAAGTATATCTATAAGAACAAACCAGAAACTTATATGAAAAGTATTCTCTCCTTTTCCATTGAAACATATACTCACCTTACTTCTCAGTAATTCTTCCATAGTAGTAGTTAATACTCCTAATAAACCTTTAATTGGCCTCTTAAAAGAAATTACACAACAAATATAGCAAGAACTAAGAAAAATCAAGCAAAGCTCCCTACCCAAGAGCACCAAACAAACAAAAATTAGTTGAACCAAAACATTTTTTTTTTTAAATGTTTTGGTTAAATTTGAAGGTTTCCGCAAGCTTTGCAACTTGTCCGCGACAACATGAGGCAGCTCTGACTTCTGCTCATACGATAACGCCATAGGAATACACAAACTAGGAGTGTCCATAAACAACTGGTACAAATACTTGACCCCATTTTTATTGAGGGAATAAAATAGTACAAATAATACATATATATGATATGACACTGTCATAATACAATGAATTTGAATGCTCTTACAAATAATGAAAATTTGAAACTTTTCAACATATACTAGTATATAATAATATACTCCTACTATATAGAAACTCACATATGAGATCTCAAAAATGCCTAACCTCAATGTGAAATTCCTTTTTTTTTTTTTTTTTCTTCAACTTCTTATGTATATGGCTACCTAAATTTGTACTAGTAGTAAATGAATATGTCATTGTCAGTATTGTCCTTTGGTGTTTACCGAGAACAATAAAACGAATATAAATTGAGAAGGGTAGAAAAGGAAAAAAGAAAAAAGAAAAGAAGATGATCGAACTCCATTGTTAGAAGCTCCACAAAGGAAGATCTCCCTCTTCATAGTACTCTTCGACATTCATTGATGGAGGATTGAAGAATATGCCATTGATCATATCGAGGTATTTGGGGGACAAGTCAAACCATGGATCATTGACCATCACCATGGATGATACATTGTCCCCAGCAATCATCCCATAAGCAACAGCATCCATGTTTGACTCAAAACCAGGTGCAAGAGAGATGCTATCATCAATGAGCTGCAGCTCGGAAGGCGAAGACGACAAGGATGGGGATGATGTCATGGATGACGAATATGACGAAGACAGCGATGATGATGATGATGGTGGATCAGCAACAGATGATGGGGATGGAGGGGTGGAGGCATTGAGTTGCTGTTGATGAAGATTATGTTGCTGCTCAACAAAACTATTAGCAGCAGCAGCAGCAACTCTTTGGATGGATTTAGGGGACATGACAGTGTCATTAGGGAGCTGATAAGAAGCATTATTCAAATTAGGAAAGTTGAGATTAGCAGAGGAGCCCTTAAGGCAAAGGAGGGCAGCATCATAGGCCCTAGCAGCAGCCTCTGGGGTAGAGTAAGAGCCCAACCAGATCCTAGTCTTCTGGTTAGGGGCTCTAATCTCAGACACCCATGATCCCCAGCTCCTCATTCTCACTCCCTTGAACTTCTTCTTGCTTGATGATGAAGATGATGAGGATGATGTCGATGTCGATGTCGACGTTGATGTCGATGGTGACAGCATTGGCTTGGATGCTTGAGATTGAATCTTGTGCTCTGACTTCATCACCATTGAGGGAGGGTGTTGGAGAGAGGTTTGTGATGAATGAATATATGCAGAGGTGGTGTGATCACAGTGTGGTTACTTTGAGTGCTCAGGTTGTGGTAATGAATGGGGTCTCAGTGTGATTTCTTTTGATGTTCTGTCTTGGTTTTAAGGTACTTTTGCTTGCAAAAGGGAACAAAAGGAGATGATGAAGGTGGGACTTAAGAGAAAAATGGTGGAGTGATGTTTATATAGAGGTAGCTTCTTGGCCTCTAGTCAAGCAAGGGAACTAAAGGAAATGGGTGACAGATATTACACGCTTATTTTAAATAGAAATTTAGTAAAATATTAACTCAAGGCAAGGCAGTATCTGAAAATAGACATCAAAGGCGTATGACTTTCTTGCCCTTCTCCCTTGCCTCTTTCATTAAACGAATGAAAAGAAAATAAATGGACAGGAAATATAGTATAAAACGAAAAAAAAAAAAAAGAAAGAAAAGCTAATATCTATATAATTTATCCAAGAGATGTCTGGTAAATTGATAAGCAACTGATGTAAGATTTTATTTCTGATTTAGTTTTGATAAGAACCAAAAGGGGTAATTTTGTTTTTCCACAAGCATACGCTTCTAATCACTCCCTTTTCTATATTCTAACTTACCACGGTAGTATTTTCACACCCCTTTTTTTCATCAAACAATGGGATATAATTTGACATGGCAACTTCCAACAACAAAATCCCAACTTTTCTATAAATGACACACAAGGATGTTTGAATATTAGGGTGAAGATCAGTGGAGAAATCTGTGGACTAATTTTCTGAATACACACTTAGTGACAACATCTGATCCATTATTACATGAGACATAGATCTAAACCAAGCACATTAGCTTAAGAAAAGGCAAATGTCTTGATAATCATAGACCACCATAATGAAAGAAGAGGCATCATTATTCAGTAGTATTTTTTTTTTTTTTCTTAATCTAAAAGCAGTAGCTATTCCACTAAATTATTATTGGAAGTAGTGGCCAAGAACTGAAACATGTCATGCAACGCTACACATCAGGTAACTACTACTAGTTCTGCCCGAAACTGGTAAATGCCAACATAGACAGGTGACTATAGGAATATTTAGCAATGATAAAAATAAACAAACCTTAATTAATTACTGATGGAATGCCCACTTCTTGCTTCAGGTTAAGTTAATACACTTGTATCTTGCAGAACTTGCCTGGAAAAGGTTGAGACACTTTTCAAAGCCCAACAAGAGTGTGACTTTGAGAAAAGCAAAAGCAGAAGCAGCTGGATTTTCTCTGCACCAATCACAAGATTCACAACCCAAGTGTAAAAGCTTTTTACTACCAATGTAGAACAAAGTATAATAATCACAAACTCCTCATTCTAGACTCTTTTGACTTACATAACAAGTCACCATGAGAGAACTTTTCTTTGAAGTAAAACATTTTTAAAAAAGGAGCATTCAGAATGTACTATTTACCACAAAGGTAATGGGCATACACAAATACAACAACAAACTCAAATATTTCTTTATTACATAAATCAATAGATGTTAAAGAATAAAGTATTTCCTTTCCTTTTTTGATCAATTAAAAAAAAAAAAAAATTGAAGTTTCCTATACCAGCATATGGATATAACTCTACAAGATTCAAACATTAGGAGTTAAGGCGCTCTTTTAAACACTAATTGAAATATATATCGTTACATCTAGCATAAACCTTTGGTAATTTAAAAAACTAGCTAGCATAAAATGATCTAAAAGTCGTACTACTGCTATTGTCTAGCCATGAGTTATTTTTTTAGGGTTTATGTCTGCCCCTTGAAAAAAATCCCCTCACTGATCTCTCACCATATGAAATACCTTCATCTTACTAGAAAGATCAATTATTTTACTAGTTTGACAAAATTAATTCAGAAAACTAGAATGGTACATAATAGTAGAAGAGGCAAGTGGGACATTGACATCTCACATGGGGGCATTGCTATATTTGTCAAAATACTATTTGAATAATTTTAAGGGAGCATATCTTTCTATAAAAATTTATTGATTTAGGACCCAAATTAAACATAGGATTCTTTCGTGGGCAGCTTCCTGGATTTGCAGAGTGCAAGGAAAGAGGAAGAGTGAGGGGAGGTTTGTGGCTTACAGATTATATTCCTCTTAATAATAATAATCACAACTAAACAAACAAAATCAACACAAAACCTCAAGAAAACAAAACAAATTTAAAAAAAAAAAAAAAACTAACCACTAAAAAGAACGCGCAGTAGAACAGTGCCTACTTCCCCCTATAGCCAAAAAAAAACAACCCAGCTGTTGCTCATCTGTCCCGCAGCTCTAAAAACCGCGTCCTCGGAGTCTCATATCTCTCTATCTCCTCAAAAAGTACATTAAAAAGGATATCAAAACGCTGACGCTTGCCTGATTTGACTTTAGTTTATCTACACTCCACTACTCTGAGCTAAATTGAGCTGTTTGGATGTGATTCTCACTAGTACGGCAAACTATATACCATCAACTTCACAACGTTACCATTCCACTGATTAGCTACCAATATATTCTTAAAATATTGTACAAAGACTGAGTTATTGGTGAGTCAAAGTAAGCCATGTTCCCTCCACTATTGATAATAGTCGAGGATGTGTTTATATCAACTTAATACAGAATCGAACTAATCTGAACTGAATATAGATTGGGTAAGGTAAAATAAACACATTTTTATTATTCACCTGCTTTAATATAGGAGTAAAACCGTGTGTTAATATTGTACCGACCTTTGTCACTTTAACTAAAAAGAAATCATCTAGTTCTACTTTTTAAGGAATTGTTTTTTTTTTTTTTTTTTAAGTTTGTGAAAACTTNGGTCCCCCAGAATTGAAGTTCTGGAATGGCCCCTCAAGATATACTAGGCAAATATGAAAAGGACACATGTGATAGGACACATGCCCTAAAGAAAGAAAGGGTGGACATGAACTTTTGAGGATAAATAGCCCCACTTTCCAGGTGGGCCACGGTTTTCATACTTGGGAAAGGGGGCAGCTTCCCAATGAGGATACCCCCACCCCGCCAGCCACCCCCCTCTTTAGTTTTTGTACTTTCCATGTTCCCAAAAAGAATGAAGAAATGAAAATGAGAATACATACATTTACATGCATATACCGTATACGACTACACGTTCCTAAAGCTTGTTCATACCTACCCTGCTTGATTAAAAGTTTCAAAGTGTTCATATTCTATTGAGTAAAACATTTACATCGTGTTCTCAGTAGAAACATACTAGCATTCACTAATGTCATTTCCCTACATTTTCAAAGTTCACAAGTTTCTACCACTCCAGTTTGAGTTGTGTACATCTATTTTCAACTATCTAGTATCTAAATCCATTGTCAAATGCCAAAACAGCTCTTCATTGCAGCAAATTCTCTCAAGACGCATGTCACAACCCGCGTGTCTCTAACATACACTCTTACTACCAATCATGTAACAATTCAGAAATTAATTTTGTTGCTCCTATCAAGTTAAGGCTCTGCCTTCCTTCCATGAAAGATCAATAAAAAGCCTCTCAACTGATTTGTAAACTTTGTAGTCTAGATAGATCAGCGCTGAAGCTAGTAGAATCCTATGATAGATTTATCCTTGGTTTGATAAGTCTCCCCCATTTTTTGTTAAAAATGGTAGTAATGATGGTTGTGGGGTTAGATTTTTCTCATGACATTTGTCATGAGCTCAATTCGCACTAAATCTTTATGTTGAGCTTGCCTATAAGTAAGGCTCTATTTGGGGTGGTTGCCTGTTGTCAGTTTTCAATTTATTTTGAAAATTCAAAACCAGTTTTTGGAAATCATTTTTTTTGGTTTTCAGTTTTCTGTTGTCAGTTTTGAAAATTAAGCAGGGAACTGTAAGTACAAAAAAATTTAGTTTAAAATTAAATTTCTACAAAGAGTTGAAAATTTTTAAAAACCAAAAATTGGCAACTGACAACCACCCCGAACAGAGCCTGATGTATGTGGTTTGCAGGATACCCCATACATTCGAGATTTACCAGTGCACACTCAAAAAGTAGTGGCTACGGGTTCCTCGTATAAAAAAGACAAAACAAAATAGTCTCCAATTAGAACTATTTCTAATCCCAATACATTTCGAATAGTATTCTGATATGGTTTCATCGTATCCAAAATTAGATCATTAATCAAATCCTTAACCTTCCTAAGGAATGAGAGTGTAAAAACTACTCACACCAACCACTTGTTGGTTTCAAAATTAGATAATTAAAACAAAAGACGTTTTTTCAATGTGTTTTTCTTTTATCTTGGTGGTATAATTGATGTTAGATATAAGAATTTTGGGTTCATTTGTTTTGGTTTTGAGAATTAATGTGGCTTTTTGGTTTGAGTCCCATTTGGCTAATTGTTTTAAGAAAAAATTTGTCAAAAACCAACTTTTAAAATATGACTTTTTTTATACAGCCACCTTATATAATTTTTTTTTAACAAAACCACCTTATAAAATATTCCGATTAAATTCAGCAACCTTAACCTCTTTTCCTACGAAAAAATAAAGTGAACTGACAGAATTACCCTTATATTTTGCCACTTTTGTAGATTAAATGAATCACATGCAAGTCATATGAGGGTAGTTTGGTCAGTTCACTTTGTTTATTGGTCGGAAAAGAGGTTAAGGTGGTTGGATTTGATCGGAATTATTTTATAAGGTGGTTTCTCTTAAAAAAAATTATATAAGGTGGCTGCATAAAAAAGTCATATTTTATAAGGTGGCTTCTGACAAATTTTTCTTGTTTTAATTTGACAAATACATTGGTTAAAGCTTTGTTTTCCTCAATTGATTTTTTTGTTATAAATCAATAGATTCAGTAAAAATCAACAAATATAACACGAGAATATAACCTTCATCTATTTGAAATACAAAATAAATCAAATATCTTATTCAAAATTTCATATTTCTAAATCTCGAATATGAATTTAGATAGCAAAATTCAAAATCCAAAACTTAGGATATTTGGGTTAAACACCCTGGCTCAAAATGGAAATAAAGTCGAATCAAAATGACACAAAATCTATCTAAATTGATATATAAATAAAAAATAAAAAAAAAGTGTTACATATATAAATCCACCCAATTCAAATTGACTTGAATACTCATAAAGTCATAAATGTCGTGCTATCCTTAACTCGATATAGTGTGTAACTTATACCTAAATAATCTTATAACCAAAAATTGGAAAAAGTCGGCCAACTAATTGTTAACCCAAAGCTTGACATCAGCAAAAATCCCAATTTAATCCGACTTGACCCAATCCCACCCACACTACTCGAAGCCCCTATTAAGTATAATTTAGAGTAAATAGAACTCAAAAATAGAGTTTGGTGTAGACGATGTGATATAAAGGTAGCAGAATTGTGATGAATTGAACTGTTCAAGACTGAACTAAGCTGAATGGGATCTAAATGAATGGGAATATGTGAAAGAAAGAGTAAGTTGCAGAATTGAAATGAATGTAGATAAGAACAATGAAATNAAAGACTAGGGTCTCATTTGGTTCAATGGTCTTAAGCTCATAGAGAGAACAAGTTCCAATACCATGAAACTCCAACTTCCTAAGTAGCTTATAAATCCATGGAAAGATCTAAATACACTACCCTGAAAGTTAAATTAAAATGACAAGTTGCCCAATTTATATGAGATAACTGTAGAACTTTGATGGTTAAAAAGGAAGATTGAGCTAATTAACCTGAGAAATTGGATGTATCTATCCCACTAAGCAACTTCTCATGTTTCATGAGAAATTCAACTTAAAAGAATATAGCTAACTTACACTCATTTCACTTTCTCTTCTTCCTTAAAATGAGGTTCATGTACAGTATTAATTTACACCAACACAAGGACTACATATAGTTAAGACACTTGCACTAATTAACTAGTCCTTCCCAGACAAAGAAATCTAATGCAACATGAATATCAAGAGTTAAGTCCAAGTCTCCAATAATTTTCTTTTGATGGAAAGGGGAAAATCAGTTCCCCCCACTTTATGGTCTTTTTTTTTTGGGGGGGGGGGGGGGGTTTGGGGGGGGGGGAGGAAAGGGGTTGAATTGGACGCAACTCTGTGAATATATTCATTTTGACTTATCAATTCTGCATTGAGTTCAATTCAAGTTGTACATCAATTTCTACACATTTCGGCTAAAATGATCACACCCTTAATCACATCAAATCAAAGCAAAACATATACTGTACTAGCAGAGTCGCTGATTCAACACGCTTCAAGAATGTGCACAATTCAGACTGTCTCAAGGACACTGGCATGTAAAGATTTTACACCATGGGGAGCCGACAGAAGGGGAAAAAGAGAGAGGGAGTTTTCAATTAATGTATTCAAGAGTTGTCCTTCCCAATGATGCATATTGGAGTACAACAAGAATTGGTGTCGTCAATCCGTACAAGAGGCCTCACCCTCCTCCCTCCTTCCTCCTCCTTGACAAATATGGAAACACCTTAAAATAAGTTAGGAATCTTTTTCTTGATACTAATGTACTACACCCAAATTTAATACAGGCTGATTGCTTAATTTACTCAGGTGGTTGCCAGAACGAGTCCCGTTAAACGATACACTTGACGATTTTTTTTCCTTTCAAGAATTACACATGTTCCCCCACACTCTCCGCTGTAGTTTATTTGTTAGCAGAAGGTTTTGCAAGGAATGTAGCAATTAGCAAGGATTGTTTAAGTTAGCATGGAAAGTAGGTGGAAATTTCACCAGCTCAACACGTCTAATTAAGCTCTCTAAGCTTTCAGTCCAAAGAATGCCGACATCATTTAGAGGGAAACATAAAAGGTTACTACACATAATCCAACATAAACTTCAGTCTAACTGAGCCAAGTAAAGCTAGGTAATACCCTCAACATAATCGAGCTCATTTAACTTGCAAGTCGACCATGGACTTTCCAAGCACTGCTCATCTAAGATTAAAGCTTGGCTTCTGAAACAACTAAGCTAGTTAATGGCCTGTTTATTGCAGGTCTTAAAAAATCCCAATACCTATCAACAACGCAACAACCCTTAACTTCACCCCAAACCTCTGCTCAAATCAAGATTATCTACCCACTACAAGGTTGGGTGAAGTGTACTCTAAAATAAGAAAAGGTATATAAATGACAATTCTCCACATAGCCCATCCACACCTTAGTTCCAAACTCAGTTCCTTGGTGCACATAGTGTTCTTTCCTACTGCAAGGAAAACCATGGAGTGCTAATGAAAGGATGTCACCACTCATCCACCTTCTAGTTTCAAGATTTAGTTCCTTGTCACATTTGGTACAAGAATGCAAACAAATACATTTGTCTTGAGCATTAATTATACCTTAGCCTCTACATTCAACAAATGTTTCACTACAGTACTTCCTTGAGATTTATTTTTATGTCTTGTATATTTCATTTTCTTAACAGTTAGATTTCTTGAGGTGGACTTCCTGAATAGAATGGGTGACCTGACATTGTGTCATATGGTATTTCACTCCTTTATCATCTAACGTCATTTCTCTTCTATCCCTAAAACTCCGCCACCAGAATTATATGCCATCAAGGCGTATATAAATGACAATTGCAAACACATAAATAGTACACAGTTCCATCCTACAAACACATCAATGCAGTTGTATTTATCAACAAAGTGCATACTTCATGCTCACTGGGGTACTATGTTTAAGCTTTCCTACTGGGTCACTACCCATTTTTTGAGCTTCATTTGGAAGGGAGATGTGCATGCATGTTTCATTTCCCCCTTTTTTTTAATAGGCAAGGAAGTTGAGCTCTAAAGCCCAATACATCTTTTCTTCTTCTCTGAGAAGGTAATGAGACTGGGTTACTCTAAGGAGGCCAAGCTAGGGAGTCCCTACGCATAAGGAGTAATGTAGGATGAAACCACGGAGAAAGCAGGGTACATGCATGTTTCCACAAATACTTCTAAATAGTTGTCATATAATGTACTCCGTCATAAGTACAAATACGGAAAGCAACAACCGCAAACTGTACATGCGAGACCAGGTCCAAAACTTTCCGTACCTGAGTATATTAATGAAAGTGACATGAAAGCATTAATATGCAAGTTAGTCAAGAAGCCAGCAAAGGGTAGGGCCAATCATTTAATTCAAAGGAGCTGTGAAGCAGATGGCAGAAGACTATCGTTTCACTATGCCATAATTTTAGAAAATGGAAAGGGACTGGAGAAGGAGAGATGGGCATATCTGCAGTTCACAATGAAGGATTCATTTATTACGTATCGAATTAAATTAAATGGTAGGGAAGAAAGGTGCAAGATCCATGTGGGTAAGGTAAAGATTCAGGGAGCATCAAATCCCTGCTTACGAGTGAGAGAAACTTCCTGGAAAACAGTACAAAGGAATCGGAAACCCATTATCCATAAGTGTGGCTTAGGTAATATCTTATCTTTTAAATAAGACATTCAACCAAAGTTGACTTCAAAGGCATGGGCACAAAACACTGAAGATTTTTCCAATACAAAACAGAGGATTTTTTTTTTTTTTGGTTATAATTGATGCCACATCGTAAGCATTTTCGAGTTTTACCAACGAGGAAAAGAAAGACATCTTCTCATTATCAAGCTAAAGAAAATGGGCTCCTCTTTAACAAACTCCACTAGCACGACGAAGTTGCATACGAAAAAGAAAATACGAAACGGACAACTACTGGCAAGAGAATTAACCAGGGACGTCAGTCATCAAAATAACCACAGAATTATGATCACATTGTAAGTGCTCCTAACGATGCACAAAATCAATCTAGAAAACGGATAAGGAAAAACTTGCGACACCTTCATCATGTACAGTGGTACAAAGATTTTCAGAAAATAAAAAACAAGCACAAATCAATGCATAAGGTCCCCACATCCTCAGACGTCTTCTAATTCATCTTCATAAAATTAATGGCCATTAGTGACACATTTCTCAAACAAATTCTCATTTCCAAACGCCACTTAATACACACATGAACAGGGAAAACAATATTTAGAAAGCAAGTATGTACTCAAGCAATGACCACGGCAGCAACAGGTTCCAGTAAAAACCATCAGTGGGGAACCTCAGGAAACTCACAAACTAACCAGTAAAGCGAGTTGAAAAGTTAAAATTGTAATAGTATAAAGACCTAAATTCAAATGTACCTGTCAATGCAGCATCCCATATGTGCCGAGCTTGTCCGTACGGCATACACCGATGTGAGTATGTAGCACAAGAGCAAGAGGTTGTATCAGGTGCAATAGAGCTCCTGCATTTTAACATTCCCAGAAGGGGAGAAAATAATTTCACTCTCACATACAACATATAGAAGAAATTATTGGAAAACCAAGCATATGAATTGTTAATATAAAACTATTTTTCGTCAATCACAAAATAGCACAAGAAAAACTGAATAGCTCACTAGTTATCTCTAATTTCTACTATGGAATAAACAATTTTTTCTTCTTGGTTTTCCTATCCTGTTTAGCGTTCAAGGAGAAAAAAGAATATAGAAGAGAACTAGCTAACTTATCGTTCTAGTAGATTTATTTATTCTTGCTGTTTTGTATCCAATAATAGTTCAGACATTGAAAAAATGAAAATGTTTTCACTCCTTGTCTAATACTATAACTACATTCTATAAAAAAGCTCCACAAATGAACCTTCATGTGTATAGCACACAGGTAAATAAAAGTGGGTACTAACATAACCTAATATCAAAGATACCCAAAATTGAAATCCAGCAAATGATATAATATCCCTTTCCACGAGAATCCTTGTACAAATGATAAATATGTACCTAATAGTAACAAAAAAAGGGCATACTACAGCACTGCAGCTCAGCAAGGGAAAAAGCAAATCAATTAATAACAATCAAAATACAAGTTAGGATACGATAATTACAATGCAAGGTAAGTAGCTCTAATCTGGCTAGCAAATCGTAAATATGGTCATGAAGCAAGACTAGAGTATTTGCCATTGGGGATAAACCCAAGCTCAGGATTCCTCTCTATCTCACAGAACGAGCATCTGTTGAAGAAGCTAACACTTCGGCTTTCTTAAGTTGTCCTCCAACTGCTGTGATAGCTTGCTGAAAAACAAACCATCATTCGTTGGTATCATCAAGACAAACTCTGTAAGTCTCCATTGAATCCTCTTTCAGCACACTGGACAACCAAAAAAATATTAAGCTTTCATCTGATCCAGCGTAATTACAGATAAAACAAGGGGAGAAGAAGATATACTTAAGCTAACACTATGGCAAAGGAATTTCAACACAGACCCAGCATGAGAAGAAATAGACACATTAAAGACAGAAAATGCACTCAAGAAGTGAGATGGCTTTGCCAATCTACTGCTGAATTTAACCAAGGAAAACTGAACAGGCTTCCACCAGCACAAAAGCAGGCCTAAGTCATAACTAGCAAATAGAAACTATATTGCAGAATACAGTTCGACATCACTAAGCTCATCCCCAAGCAACAGATAATTGCCAACTTAAAAGTTCCCAGAGAGTAGCAACTAGCAAACACAACATAGCCAAGGCCATCCTATGTCTTCGAATCAGAAATAGAATAACAAGATAAAACAGTCAACTCAAAGCCTGCGGCCTGCGGGTAAATCTGGTCAGATTCAGTATTTCTTATATGATGTTCCCGTAAAATTCCATCATATCTATCAGCTATGAATCACAGTTCTTCTCTGCTTACACTTGATATGAATAAAAAAAACAGATAACTAATATCAGCATCTGAAAGAAATCAAAATAGTAACTAAATAAAAGCTACATCAGTTAATGGCTGATACATAAAGCTGATGAGAGTCCTTGAACTCACATACGGATATTTTAAGGCTTGGACAAGCCTACTCTCACAATAATTTACCGAATCTTTATCATACATCCTGCGACTTCAGGATATCTAGTCTTCAAGCAGCTTCTTCCTTATCATTGTCTTTAAGGCAACGTGTATACAAACCTTCAAGCTCCACCCGTCAAAANCATCTTTACCGGTACTATATTCACCCGAATTTTTGTACTAATCATCATGCTTGACAAGCGTAGACTGGATATCTGCAGAAAAATTGGCCAGGTAGACCATTCCAACTGAAGCTTATGAATGATGTACAAGAAACTATGATTAGTGTCAGGAATAAGCTCAAGAAGTCTCCGGAAAGGATATTTGAAAGAGAGTAGGATACATGATGCTAGAAAATAGGTCAAGGCATGATTGTTGTACGTAGGCTTTGCAGCAAAAGAAGAGAGAGAAGGTCCTATAGTAATACACACAGACTCTTAGAAATTCAAGCTTCAGGAACAACCAAATAGAGAAACAGCTCACTGGAAAAGGGGATTAGCCAAGCACATCCCTTGACCTCCAAAAGATTCTCTGCATCACACCCATAATGATAAGGCCGATGTCACTATTTGGCTGGAAATCGGGGGAATAAAAACTCCAACATGGAGCTCTAATGTTAAGAGGTTCTACTTCTAGTCCCATTTGGCTTCCTAAAACCTCTTGGGAGCGAGGAAGTGAAGGAGAAGGGAGGGGGAAAGATTTGTCAAGAAAATGCTCAAAATCCTAGAAGCTAGACAGAATGCCCTCTAAATGTTTATATCAAATTCCAGAAAAGAAAAATTCTCCTCCAATTTGTGTTAATAAATATCATTCACATTCTCCTTCTCCCCATCAACAACATATTCAGGGAGCTGAAACTTTACCAGCTACAGTACGTAGTATGTACAATAATATATCATAATTGTTGATACTCCCATCTTTTCTTACCAAATCTACACTCCATCATCTCTACTCATTTGATGCAAGATATTTCTATAACTCATCTGGTATTGTCACCAAATACAAGTCAATCTACTCTTATGTAGCACATACCATGCACAAAGTGACTCATTACATCTAACCCTACTAAGAAACACCCTAGCACATCTCAAGTTTAAATGTTCCAAACTTCCAAACATACGATCAACAATTCAATATTCTCATTGGCCACTTGGTCTCTTGGCCATAACCAAATATTCATGAGAATTAGTTCCATGAAACCCCAACAACATGTAGATTATCAAGGCAGATATTTCCAGTGCAACTAGGCAAACACGACAAAAGCACCTCGACAACCTTAACTAGTTAACCCAAAAGCACCATCAACAAAAGTACATTTCCCCTAGCTAACATGTTTAGGCTCATTATTCATAGAACAAGTGAACTGATTATGCAACACTAAACATCAGTTATGTTCATAACAAAACCCTGCACAAACACAACATTCATTAAAAAAAACCAAAATTAACAGAAAGAGACACTAAAATCAGAGGTAGGAATGCCAGCGTTTAAATACAGAAGATTAGTAAAATTACTTGATAATTAGCAGCCGATCCTCTCATGACCAAATCGTCCTGCATCTCTCTAAATTGTATCATCATCTCATCACTCTACATCTAAATTCTCCATCGCAGTGTCGTCGTTCATCATCGAACCGTACCTCATCGACATCGTTGCCCTAATCGTCAATTTAACACGGCGATCGAGCGGCATACGAAACCCTAAATTCGTCGGCCACTACGCATGTCCTTAATCTATCGCAAAACCCTAGGTTCAAATCCTCGAAATCCTACGAAGCGACGAACTCTGCGAAAGCCATTCGAGTGCGCCGTTTTGAAGCGGAGGTATGACTGGAAGTGAGTGATCGGATGTCTTCCTCTGTTATTGGACATGGAGGGATGACATTGTGAGGAGAGAGAAAGAAGAGGAGACTGGGGAGGAGGGAGATGGAGGTGAGAGAAAGAGGCAGTGGCGCACCATGGCGGTGGCGGAGAGGGTGTAATCTCGAACCCTCATCACTCAGTGGGATTTGATGATGGCGGGAAATCGCAATGGGCAAGTCACAACTCACGAGTGTGGGGTGGAATATGGTTGGGCCAACTTTATGTAGTGGGTCCAAGTCGGTGTATGAAAATGTTTTTTATTTTTATTTTTATTTTTTGGGTTTTTGCATGTATTTGGATTTTATATTTTTTAAATAAATATAATCCATAAATATTCATTATATAGATTTTATTTAAATATTAACACCATAGAGAATTCAGCAAAACACCACCTCTCCTCCCAAAATTATTAATGAGACCACAACAATCTTACATTCAATAGGCATTAGAATTTAATTAGCAAAATAGAGGGTGAAATGATTAATTTAAACATTTGCAGGGCATGTTTCTAATCGGAAAATGAGGACAAGTGGTACTTTATAAGCATAACTATTTAATTTAAATACTTTCTTAAAAAACATCTTTTTCTAGAGATGGTTTAGTAAAATAAGAATGAAAATTAAAAAAAATTAAAAACTTTTAAAAGGTGTACTTTGACCCCCCCCAAAAAAAAAAAAAAAAATCTAAACTTAGAAGTACTATTCATTTATATCACTTCAGTTATGTTATACTCCATCCGTCTCACTATTACGTTCCAAACCACCAGAATTTTTTTTCCCATCATTACCTTTCCAAATCAAATAATCCCCCATAACATCCCTAAATTACCCCTCCACCATTTAAAAAATACAATAAAAAAACTCTTTTTTCTTTCTCCAATCACTCTCTCTCTTCTAATTTTATATCTCTCTCACAACCAATTAGTATATTCTCTCCATTTCACAAGGGTAAAAATGGCTAAAATTTTCCTCCTAAATTCTTGTGCCAATTTTGATTTGAAAACGTAATAGCAAGACGGAGAGAATATTTTGTTTAGTTAAATTCATCTCATTTCAATAGAGATAAACACATCACTTAATCTTGCAACTATAAGTTCATAATACCACAACAAGGTGGGACTTTTCAGAGCTCCTATAATTTGTTGGATTAATAATAGAATGTCCATTGAATATTGCCTTCCAATTTGTCGAGATTCAATAGGCAATAAAATATCCTAGAATCAAAATCCTAAGTTTCACCTTGTCCGCAAAAGTTTAGCAACGACACTTGGATATGAACAATTCAGTCTAGGAGCATTAGTTTCAAGACGATTCAGTTCAATTCAATTATATGCATGTGCAAAAAAACAGAGCCTTAATTAGAGATAGACTATGTTGTATAGTTGTAGATTTGTAGCTGTATCTGACTTGCCAAAAGAAAACGAAAATTTGATTCAAGGAGCCACAATCAGGCTAGCAAATCAATACTCGTACACCACTTGTGCAGAAACTATTACTAGTACTCTTTACTACCATCCTCACTGAGTCATGTCCCAAAATGAGCCAAACTAGAATAGCAGAAACTAGTGCCATAACATGATAGTTTCATAGGATGAATATGAGAATTTGTCACATCTCATATGGCCATGACGGAAGTTTGGCATATGTCATTGGAGAAAACCTTACGCCATGACCCGTCTCATAAAACAAGCATGAGTTGTAGTAACGACATGGGAGAATTAAGATTCCAAGCATTCAACACCTGTTGTAATAGCTTCCATAAAAACAGCCAAGCACAGGTGGAAATCATCAGCGGAAGTTATCAAGGAGCAACAATCTGGACAAAGTGATGACATAACAATTAACAAAGCACGTTTTTGATTGATCAGTAACTGAAAAAAAAAAAAAAAAAAATGGGAGGGCGGGAAATAAAGCAACTGACCTCGCTATAGAGTGAAAGCGTCACCATCATCCAAGCAGAAAGGAAAGAAACAGTAACATCAAAAATAGAACAGGTTTAAGCACTGCCCTGTAGGATGATGGACCATCCCAGCAACTAAAAACTGCCAAATATGGGCACCAACAGGGAGCAGCTAAGGTAAAAATAAAACATCCTCTTAACCTTATTCCAATAGTTTTTATAAGAAATATATATATGACAGATTATTTCATATATCTTAACAGTGTCATTGTAGGCTAAAAACCAACTATGTAGAATATATAGGCAACCTTATGAAGATACAGCATTTACTGATGCTATGCTCCACTAAACAACCATCAAGCATCAGCAATCAATTTCGAGCTTCACTTGGAGCACAGTTTCCAGCATATCCACTTAAGTACGAATCTTTTTTTCACCTGTTCAAATTAATAAAAGCAACCAGTAGTGGATGATCACTAATAACACAATGGTTCGAGATGACCTAGCTTACATGGTCTCTGAGTGGGGATCTGAATGTCACCACTAGACTTCAATGTTTTCCATTCACAAAAAAAGTGGAAAATTCATCCCATAGTACCGTTTTTCCAGCCCATGGCCATGGTAGCCAAAATGATATAGGATGCTCGGAAGTAGTATCACGAATCAAGTCCCTCAAATGAACTCAAAGAACTAATAATAGATTCATACACCTTGATTCCCCTTAAATACACAGTATCCAGCAAAAACTGCAAAGAAAAAGTCATGATTAGAAAACAATTCTAGTAATATAACATACATATACACTAAATCGTGACATGATGTACATGAGAATTTGTCAAACCTCATTATGCTCATGAAGCAAAATTGGAGTGTTTGCCATTGGAGAAAACCCCAAAGTAGTAATTCCCCTCTGTCTCATAAAACGCGCATCAGTTGTAGACGCTAATATTTCAGGCTTCCCAAGTTTCCCTCCAACTGCTTTAATAGCTTGCTCAAAAACAGACCACCACACATTGCTATCATCAATGGAGGTCATCAAGGGGTGGCCTTTGAAGTCTCTAGTGGTTCCTTTTTCCACAATCTGGAGAAAAAAGAAGAATAAGTAAGCAAATATTTGATTCAGTGAGTAAGCTACTGATTAGGAAAGGAAGGGAGAACCACACAAACAGCTTGCTGTGTAGCACAGAATATGACCAAATCCTAACAGGAGAAAATTACAAATGAACTGTTTTATCTCATCTACTGCTGCAGTAAGCCATCAGCCCATCATTAAAAGCTCCATGCACCCTAAGGTATTTCCGACAAGCACAAAGATATAAAAGTGATGCAATCGCTGGACATGCAAAACTAAACAATCGTCTCTCTAATTTAAATAAGTGTATCTTTTTGGTCTAACCAGATGACCACAATTTACCAGGTATGTCATCTTGCCATGTTTCTAAATGCTGGTGACTATGGTGGGCAAGTGACAGTCTAATATCACATACTTTCTGAAAACCTCTACACAGTTTATTCCTGCAAAACATCACTGAACTATAATCACAACTTCCCCTCTTATCCTAGTATGAAATATACAATGCGTCCAATTTGAATCTTTTGAATGTATTAAAGCTACCAAGTTGTATCATAGTAAACCCATATCCATGAAAATAAGTTCCATTAACTTCGCACATCGCAACAGCATTGTTCCAGTGTAACAGCAAAATGCAATTAGATTTCAACAAATTATTACACCTAAAAATATAGCCAAATATATAAATTCGCTCAGCTCAATTAACATGCACTCATTTTTATCATAGGACAACAGATTGGTTATACAAATAACACACCACTTCTACCCAAAAGACAAACTCAACTGACCTGGTATGTCATGTTCCTAGACGCAGGAGCCCACTCCTCGATGATTCTCTTCTTAATAAGCTCCGAATCCACAGTAGGAGGCATCCTAATATCGAAACCCGCCTCGGCCTCCGATGGCTGCATGTTCATAGCAAATCCCTACACAAACACAACACTAACTCAAATCCAAATCACCAAAAACAACATAATTTACACATCGGTAAATGAGACACTAACATTAGAAGTAAGAATCCCAGCTCTCAAAAACACAGGATTAACCGAAACTACTTCCGAATTGGCAGCCCACCCTCTTTTAACCACATCAAACTGAGCCTCCCTAAATTTAGTCATCATCTCAATACTCTTCATCAGATTCTCCATCGCACTATTATCATACATCCTCGACCCGTGCCCCGGTGGCCCGGTCGCCCTAATCGTGACGTGCCACGGAGCACGATCAGCATAAAAAACCCTAAATTCATCGCCCGGTGATGCTTGACCTTCATCCATCGCAAACCCAACATTCAATTCCTCAAATTCCTTCGATGCAACAAACTTATCAGCTCCACCGAACCCTCCGATCTCCTCCTCGGGAACATAGGACACGTGTACGGTCCTGATCGGCTTGAAGTCGCGAAGTTCTCGGAGGTTCCGTATGGCCTCGAGGTACTGGACACCGATGCACTTGTCATCCTGGGCCCCACGAGCAAAGATCTTGCCGTCGGGGGTGCGGACAGCGGCGAATGGGGGGTGGGCCCACTTGTCGGGCTCGGCGGGGACAGAGTCGAGGTGGGAGTTGAAGAGGATAGAGGGGAGTTCGGGCCGGGAGCCGGGCCAGGTGAGGAGGAGGACGGGCTTGTTGGGTGCGAACTCGAGGGTGCGGGCCTGAAGCCCGATGGAGTGGGCTTGAGCTAGGAGGAAGGAGATCGGGCCGGTGTAGTTGGGGTTAGGGTGGGCTGTGTTGAAGCGGAGGTAGGTTTGGAAGCGGGTGATGGGAGTGTCTTGTTCGGGCTGTTGGTGGGATGAGGTGAGAGGAGAGAGAAAGAGGAGGATGAGGATGACGGAGGAGAGAGACTGGAAGTGGCTGACCATGGCGGTGGCGGTGGTGACGAGAGTGATAGTGGAGTGACTGGTGAGTAACGACTGTCGGTAAGCGGGAAGTGTTAAAAGGAGTGTGATTAAGGTCAGCGGAATACGTTTGCTAGGCAACACTTTCAGTATATTGGAGTCAATTTTGTATTAAGGTTTTTTTTAGTGGAACAATTTCTATTGAAGTTGTTAATCTAGTTTAGGAATTTTTTTAATCTTTTTGTAAAAGAGGGTTTTTTTGTTTTTGGCAAATGGAAAGCTTCATTAATCAAATATAAAAATTACAAACAGAGTTTTAAGGCATTACTGGCTAGTTTATGGGCAACATAATTTGTAGCACGAGGGGCATAAAAGAAATTACAATAATGGAAATATAGTTGAGACTCCTTAATGTGATGTACTATCGATTTCGCATAGAAGTCCACTTGATGAGGATATTGCAATCCGAATAAACATTCAGACACAAGGCACCAATCGATCTTGCCCATAACAAGCTAGATAACATAGCCTGAGCCTCTGCTTGTGTTGCCGAATGGGCTTTATAAGCCTAAGATCTTCTGGTTATGATTGTACCATTACTTCTTGAAGCTTGCCACCCAATACCAGCTTTCGTGGACCCAGGCTTCCATGCTCCGTCTGTGTAAATAGAGATCTTAAGGCAGTTGCCTTGCAAGACCTGGTTAACATCCACCTGGTGGGGCTCCTAAGGAATAACAGGCTTAGGTAAACCTCTATCCTTCTTAAACCACTCTGCTTCCATGACTAGATTATAAGTAGAGTTGGCCATAGCAATGACAACTGAAGGTTGGATAGCTTCATTCCTGTAAAAGAGGAATGAGGCCTAATTTTATTCTATCATTGAAATAGTAGGTGGCTTAGCAACACCAACAAGATCACCAGAGAGAAAGCTATGGAGCTACCTAGGCTGCAGAGCATCAAAAAAATATTATATTTTCAGTACAAGTAAAGCTATAGTTGGCAAGCCGATCAGCAACATTATTCGCCTCTCTATAAACATGGTTGACACGCATCTTCCAGCTGAGATTGATAAGTTAAGTTCAGCATTGGAGAATTGGGATTCTAACGTTTTGGATCTTTTTTTAGCATACACAATATAAGCTCTGAATCCACTTCAATGAAAGCTTATGAATGCCAAAGTCCTTATCTATAAGTAGCGCTGTAAGGCAACTATTAATTCAACATGAACATAGGTACAAATATTACACTTAGCAGAGAAAGCGTGAACGAACGCCCCTATTACAAATCGCAGCACACCTCTACCTCCAATAAGGCATGGGTTGCCACAGGAAGCGCTACCGTTATTGAGTTTCATCCATTCATCCAAAATTTAAATTACATATTAAAAATTGAAAATCTATGAATTTGTTTACATAATTATATAGTACCCTTGTATTTTGGACTTTTATATATGGTGGATAATATATAATCTCAACTAAAATAAAATAAAATATATATGTTATCCTTGCAGTCTTGAAGTGATATGCTCCATGTGGTTACCTTAAAATGAATTTTATTGAAAAAAAAACTATTTTTTTTTTCTAATTAGACCGTTTATTTGTCATCCGTCATCTCGCTAATGTTTGTAAAGATAAGTTGTTATGTTTGGAACATTTCCATCTCTCATTTTCATACTTGTTTACCATTAAAATAATTGCCTTCTAACTCATACAACAATCCCTCAAATGGCTTCTTAATTCCCATTGCTAGGAATAAGATATTGAGGTTAAGGAAAGACGCTTAATAAGTATTGTGGGAGGGCCATATAGAATTTAAAAAAACAATATCCACCACGTAGAAATGGTTCAAAACACATGGGCGTCATATAACACTTTCCCTACGATGTGTGAGTCACGTCATGAGTCACCCTACTGTAATAGTATGAGTTACCCTACTAATAAGCCATATAAATAAGCATTTTTAGAGAATTCAAATAGCTCATGAGTTTTTTCCAATCAACTTAAAGCTAACTCAACTCAGTTAAACCTGTTAAAAGCATATATCCATTATGATTTTCTAGGTCTTGTTCGACCCGAACCTAGTTATTACCCATAAAAAATAACTAAATTTTAATTAGACCCGAAAACAAACCTATAACTAATTCAATCCAAATTCAAAATGACCCAAATTGAAACTTGTTGTATTCACTCACCAATTCAAACTCGAATATGTGTTAATTTCACCTTATTTAATCACATGTCAGTTCAATTCAAATTCAACTGAACAATTTATCTATTATCTCACATAACACTAATGATATCTGTTTATTTAGTTCAAATCGATTTAGTTCAGCTAATTCAGATAAAATAAACGCATTCTAACTCAAAAATTGGCTCACTCGATTAGCAACCTTCCCCCGATGGAAACCCCTCCATTCATGGGTATGTATACAAACCCAAAAGAGAATTAAAAAAACCACTCCGTAATTCAGCGATAATGACGGTTGACGAAGGGGGAAAGAAAAGCAGTTATGAACGTTGCAAATCAGCGGGCATTCTAAGCTTTGTCTACTCTTTTTCCCAGCTCTATAAATTTGTCCGTTCCCTACAGACAGCCCACAGCAGACCCTCAGTTTCCTAAAATTTCAAAGTCGCCCCACTTCAACACACCCCCACTTTCCTCCCTCGGTAATTTTCTCTCTCCTCCCCCCATTTTCTCATGTTGATCTTTGCTTCTTTTAATTTCAATTGTTGCCTTTATACGTTTTCCCCTTTTTTTATCCCCACAATTCAGCACATTGCTCTCAGATTCTGCAAAGTTTTTCTCTTTTTGATGGTGTTTGATGGTATCAATATGTCTTGATCGTTCTCAATTGTTGTATTGTTAATTGGATCCGAGTTGTTTGTTGTTTGATCTCATTTTTTGTTGAGTAAGCGCTAGATCTGCCTGTTCGGTGTATCGTTAAGTGGTTAATGTTGAAAGTTTTGAAATTTAAGAGATCTGATTTAGCTGTTCTTTGTAATGGGGAAAGAACACGTCTTTGTGATCACCAATGGCTGTTAGCAGAAATTACATTTGGGATTGATGCCAAAAGCTGTGAGATAAAGAGGATTCCTTTAACACTGCGCAAGGGAATACCGGATGTTCAATACTTTTTTCCATGATTTTTTAAAAGAATTCCTTAAATATGAAAATGAAATGAGGTGATCTGCAATGATTAAATGTCGAGTATTATACTTGATGATGGGCTGGGTTGATCTATATTGGTGATCATGTAGTAATTTATTTTAAGCTAATGTTACAATGTGATAAATGTCTGTGTCATGTAACGGTAGCATTTCGATAACAAACTGAAGATCTATCCATCACTGAGTTAATGTTGCCAATTGCCCCCTCTTAAGTTTCATGATCAAATGAGATCAGTAATCTTTTGTCACTGTGAAACTGACATAAGATACAATGTTTGCATTTTGGTGCAGTAAATTATCGCTATGGGATCTGTTACCGACTCTACTAAGGTGGTGGTTCTCTTTCTTTTCTTTTTGCTTCTTCCCTATATTTAATTGGATTTTTCCTTGGTCTATCCTATTCAAGTCCTTGGTGATAGATGACAAATGTTTAACAAGTGTATATAAAATTGGATTTGCAGGCATCTGGAAAGAAGATCAGTGTTGTTTTTGTCCTGGGTATGTTTCTCTTGTTTTATGTTTAGTCAGTAATTTCCTTCTCCTGCCAGATCCGCACATTCCACTACATGGATTTTTTTTTTATATATATTTTTTTCTTGCTGTTAACTCAGTATTAGAATTTTCTGACTCTTGGCACTTATGAGTTATATAGTTATCAAAACTGTTACTATTAGTTAATGTAAGATGTAAGCACCTGAGTAATTCTCAATCAATTCTTTGCTCCTTTTCTGTTTCTGTTTCTGTGTGTGCGCGCGCGCATATGTCTGGAAGGTTTATGAAGTTGCAGTATGTTTAGTTCTACATTTAATGGATACATTTTGATACTAAGATGCTGTTGATGACGGAGTAATATAAATTACTCATTTTCTCAAACTTCTTTTTTTCCTTGGTTATGTTGACTTTTGATACTTGAATTTTGGGAAGCTATTGGTATTGTCTGCACCAATCTCCTCTGGCTATAAGGAATACCTCTGAAATGTCTTATGTATTGATCTTATTATGTGAGCAGGTGGCCCTGGCAGTGGGAAAGGCACCCAGTGTGCAAATATTGTCGAAAAATTTGGATACACCCATCTGAGTGCAGGCGATCTCTTGAGAGCAGAGATAAAATCTGGTTCCGAGAATGGGTATAATCCTTTATACTCTATACAATTAGCTGTTACCGATGTTCATTTGTAGTTCTATTTGGGGATAAATAATAAGATGACCTTTCTTGCATTCCAGAGAACACGCTTATCTGTCTTTGAATAAATTTAAGTTCATTCTTAAAAATACAAGCAAATACATTTGAAAATATACATAAGATCAGATGTTTGCTCTTGGAGAATTTTATTTCTGCTTGTTTCCATGTCTCCTTATGCTGGAAACTGTTCTGCTACTATGGCTGTGTTTGGCACCAAAAGCTAGCTTTTGGCAGCTTTTGGGCAAAAGCTACAGCTTAAAGCTTGCAGCTTCTTGTTTTTTCTCTCAGC
>BSSO01000331.1:0-36657 GCA_030267885.1 Mesembryanthemum crystallinum
TTGGCCCTGGTTAAGTAATAAGCATCTTATTTAAACAAGAAAAGGGTTTGCATTTTATCATTTTCCAATTCATGGTCCAAATTTTAGACAATATGCAAAACTATTGAAAAATTTTACTCCATATATTGTACTTTTTGGAAAAATCCTTTTATTCCGTTCAATTTAAGTGATTACGTTACTATTTTGCCCTCAACTTTGTGTGTGTGTTTTATTTGCTGATTTAAAAATAAATCTGAATAAATAAGACGAATGAAGATCATTAGATCAAGCAATTTTTTTTTTTAAATTATTTTTTAAAGTTTAGTTAAACTTATTTCAATTTAACTTAAATCAATTCAGTTTAGTCCATTGCAATACGTGAAAAAGTTATCTTAGAATTAGCCACATCTCACAATGAACTTGTGACTATAGCCAATTATGGACGGGTTAACCCACTAGCTAAATACTCCATCCGTCCCCCATTTAGCGTTCAAAAACTGACATGACACAAATATTAAGGAGATGCTTTTTGGTCTATTTTGCCCTTGTAGGAGAACCCATGTGCTCAAAAAAATAAAGTCATTGGAGAGAGAAAGTAAGATTTTTTATTATATTGGTGAGTTAATTGGGGGTATCATAGGAAAGTGTTGATGATTTTTGGATTTTAAAAGGGACAAAATATTTGAAGTTTATAAAAGTTAAATAGGGGACGAAGGGAGTATGTCTTAAACCACTTTTGATCAGCTCTACTTATGACCCGTTACTGGAACCTAAGAATTTGCCTAAACCCCCAAAACGGTCCAGCCCAACTTGAAAGCCCTAGTTTCCCGCCAAGTCGCCATTGCAGCTGATCTTTCTCCCTTTCTCTCTACTCGTTTGGCGATTTCAGTTCGTAAACTCCAGAAAATGATCAAATCTCCCAATCCACAACGGTAAATTTTGTGTTTTTTGCAAAGTTTCAACATCACTAATCTCTCTTGTTCCGGCGACTTGATTTGATTTGTGGATGATATGTATTTTGATGATTTCTTTATACTAAAATTGTTGCTTATTTCACGATTTTGCTTAATTTTTTGTAATTATTGTTACTGTACACGATTTTGCTGTAATTGATGAAGTTTCTTTTGACACTTGAAGGAAAATTGTTGATCATTAATCTATTTAGCACATATTAATCTGGGTTGATGCTTGGATTAAAGCCACTAGGGTTATCTGTCGCTGAGATTTCATGGAGTGTTATGCGTAAATTGTTATGCTGTTTCTTCCCAATAAAGCATTTCATTAGCATACATTGTCAGTTCATGTGAATTACAAAGCATATTAGAAGAAAGATACTGCAAGTGATTACATGAGAATGCCATTGCTTTAACTAGTATCACTAGATGATAGAGTAGTATATATCTATATGAAGCCTCTAGATAGTTCATAGGAAGTCGTCTTCGGATGCGGATTCGTATGTAAAATTCGGGTTTGCATAGATTTTTAAGGCATTCCCTTGATATGTTTTTCCGAAGGAGTGCTTCCAAAATCTTCAATTGTGGTTCTAAATTAAGGAATACTTAATGTGAAGGTGTTTAAGCAGTGAGCTGTGTGGATCAAGAAGCAATGATGTAAATATTTAGACCAATGTCTTTCCTTTTTTCCTGGTATGTGTTCTTTTTTTATACTATCTTTTTCTTGTGTTGGTAATTTCCTTTCTATATCTCCCCAAATGCATAATGCAAGACTGGCATATATATGATATGTTAAATTGGAATTTTGATGGATCTGATTACCAACATCTATGCTTAACCATCTTGTTGCCTATGACTTGACTAATTTTATTTAGCTGATGTGACAAATTCAGCATTCCTGATATACTCTTCTAGTGAATTGGTTAGCCTTTTAATAACGGTCTTACTACAAGTGAACACCTAGCTACTTGATGTACATTTCCTGTGATGTGTGAGAAACATGTGGACTCTTTGTGCTATAGCTCGTGCTAATGCTGCTAGCTCTTTTCATTGGCATGAATTTCCTGTGTGTTTACAGAACATGTACAAAATTAACCATTACTGCTCTGAATGTTTTTCTGATCTTTGACAATTTGTTGTACTCCCTGTGCTTTCGTCATTTTTGGGAATTGAGTTGGCAATGGCATTACAAGTTTATCTGGTGAGGTATCCAACCTTACATAGGAGCCAAACGTGCTTGTTTTGGATCACTAGATTTAGAAGTGCTAGGAATTGGAAGATTAGAGACAATAAAAAAGTTATGTTTACATCTCCATTGAGCATTAGCAATCTTTTAAGTGTAGATTAATGGACGTATTTCTGGATTCATATATGTTACCAATCAGATGTTCCTAGAAACATTAGGTATATGGGGCATATTTCCAGCAATTGGTATTGGAATATATTCTCTACTTATGCTATTTGGGATCCTTTACTGCTGCGAAGCTGCTATAGTGCTGTGTCATAGAAGCTGTTGATGACATACTGTTTTGGGTTACCTCATGGTCTAGTGCAAAAAAGAAACATGGGGTGCCTCACATTTCAAACTGATAGTGTACATATTTTGATAATTGCCACTTGCCAGTGTTAAGTAACAGCCACAAGAATTTCCCTGTGCATATGTTGTGCTGCACACAGCAATTCTGTCCCTCTACTTAATCGTGTTATAGATTCTAAAGGACGGGAGTTTTGGTTTAGACTTATGTGGCCAATGTTTCTGATGAATCGTTGATTGTATAAATTATTGAAAGTACGGCAATAATTGAGCAGTTTCAAGTTGGGTTTGTTTTTAGCTTTTGGAGATCAAATAGAGGTCAAGTTGTGTTTACACAATATAAAATTGAAAATGTCATATTGGCAGGAGTGATGTCTCACACCTATAATATTTTCTTACGTATACTAGATTGAGCTAGGTCATTAGTTTATTACATATTGGATATGTACTTGGTGTCTAGAAAACTTTTTCAAGCATGGTATTTGGTTGGCTTCATATTGTGGATAATGGGTAGGATTCTGGTCTTTCAGTATTGTTGCCTCTAGAAGTTACCTTTAGTTCAACCTCCAATTTCACCTCATTTTATGAATAGACTGTTGTTGGCTGTGATGGTTAAAGCACGGAGATGCTGCAGGAAGTGTTAGAATTATCTAGATTTCTCGTTTGCGTAATTCTACCATTTTAATGCAATCATCACGATTTACCAATACTTATTAGAATTTTAAATTCAAACAGGATAATGATGGAGTACCGTCTTCTGTTTTCCATTTTCATTATCTTTCTTCTTCAGTTACTTTTCAACGTGGCAGCGTTTTGTGCCCACGAGCTCAATTTTTTACATTAATGGAGCTTAGCTAGCGTGAAATCTGGTAAATATGTCTCTATCTTTCTTTATTCATCCTTTAGGAGAACATAAGATTACCTTGACTCTTTGTCTCCGATATTCATTACATCTTAGTGCTCTTCCTGTTGTATCAAAAGGCGACCTTAAAGAACGAGGGAAATCAGATCATAATTCACCTTTGTTTAGTCGTGCAACGTAATATGATCATCCCTTTTGGTATTAAAAAACTACAACTTGGGAAAGTATGGAGGAATGGATTTAGTGATGGATTTCAGGACTAAGAAACGACTTTATCCTAACTTTTAGGCCATTTGTGATTACTTTAGTGGAGTAAATTTGCTGAATTTACTATTTATTTAGGCTATTACTTGGGAGTGGTTTTTGGACGTTTGGTATCACACTACCATGTAATGAAATATTATTTCATTATACAAGTCTTGATTCATAAAATTTGCATGAAACTGTTAATCATATTTCTCTCAAAGGATTTTGTAACTGTTATGTTTGCAGAAGGTCTACTATTCCTGTTGGGAAAGGATCTACATTCTCTGCAGATGTCTGCCGTTTAAGGTACTTGATGCTTTTTGTGTGTTGCTTGACTCATATTGAAAAGCATGTCTGGAATCATGCTATCTTTTTGAAACAACGTACTGGCTTTTGAATACTAGAATAACGATACTGACACCTTTCTGTGACATATGGTATCCTTGTGTAAAAATGTGTATTGACACAACACTTAATCTGTCATCACTTAATCATATGCTAATACTTATTAGGATATGATGCTTCTTTGTGGCTGCTATGCCCAGGCCAAGCTTTGCCAATGGTGATTGGTGTGGATCGCAGCTTGACTTGATCAGAAGTATTCACTGTTTTTATTGGCCACAAAGGTTTTACGTGTATAAACACCAAATGAAATAATCTCTAATCAAGTTTATATCAAAAAGTATAAAAAACGTTCATATCAGAGTCTTGGGAATGAGTTATACTAAGAAATACAGCATCAGCACAGCCTTGAGTCTTCTAAATATGCAATAGACTTGTGTACTTCAATTCAGCAAACTTTTGGGTGATTATCATTCAAGATGGAAATATAGCAGGCCGGTTAATACATGAACACACTTACATATTAACATAATGCTTAAGTCTCATCTCCTGTACTGTTAATCAGAGATACTATATCTCTTCCTTTCCTTAAACAACTGCCTAACCTCTATCTTACCTCATGTTTAAGAAAAAGAAAACCCTTTAATTTTTGGTAAGTGTCCTTTATGGGAAAAATTGTAGGAGAGAAAACCTTGAATTGACTTAGGACTTTAGGAGCTGCAAGCTACTAAAGGCTCACAGCAAGTAAACCGTCTCTCACGCTAGAATGGATTCCCAAGTTTCTCACAAAGGGTCAGGCAATTAAATTCTCTCTACAAAGGGAGAGGACGGCCCAAAAAAAGTTATGGAGAAGTTTGTGTTGGGACGGAGAAGTTCTTTTGACCAAGTTGCATCCTCTTTAGGTAGATTTCTTTGATATGTTGATGGCTAAAATTTAGTGGAGTGCCTTGAAGTAGGCAACTTCCTGAGCAGCTAATATGAATATATTTGATAAATAGGGATATCTTGCCATATCTCGACTATGATCATGATCAAGAAGACGCTAAACCCTGTTGGAACTGTCATAGAAGTAACCGTAATATAGTTTCATGTTAGTTCCTAGTTTGCTAATTGATCTTCTTATCTTGCTTTTCTGTTTGTAGATGTGCTCATTGCAATCCTTGTACATGTGCTATGTTTGGTTTATATTTCTCTCACTGACATCGATTTTGGGGCGTCTTGATGAATTTGTTTGCTATATATTTTATGAAGCAGAAAGATGTAAAATATTAAAGTCTTTTGTATAGATAGGTAAGAGTACTAAAGAAATAAAGGAAGAGAGAATCAACATGAAACCCCTTAAAAAGCAATGGACTAGATCCAATATCTTCTTGACTAATTGTTATATAACATATTATTCCTATGTAGACAGAAAGATTGAAAAACTTTCCTAGAAGTGTCCTGCAACTCCTGACAGATCATGTACAAGAACCTTTTTAGTTTCTGAACCTAGATATTGAACCTAAAAAAGAAAGAGGGTGGGAGACAAAGAAATTGATGAGGTGATGAAAGGAAACATTATTCCCAAAAGTGTTGCTGTTCTGTAAATTACTTAGTCGATATGAGCTGGGTAGAAAAGAGAAGTATTCAGCAAAAGGGATGCCTCCAACAGTACAATGGACCAAAATTCATGATTAAATTAACATATCTTAGTCACACTTGTATTTACAATTCAAAGTTGTAACACAAACAGCACACAAACTAATAAAACTAACAAAACGAAACTGTCAAACAAATGGAACCCAAGTTCGCCAAACCTTGATATCACAATCCAAACTACCACTGTAGACCAAATAAGAAGTACCAGAACCAGAACTGTTTTCCACAGCTGCAGTTAAGCATTTCACCGGTTTCATATGTCCTTCTAAGACTGCCAAACAAGAATAACTCTTGTCCACCCCTGATCTTCTCCATACCCTGATCGTCTTATCAGCTGAGCCACTAAACAGCACATCCGACACGACAGTCAAGCACAAGATGGCTTTAGTGTGCCCTCTAAGTGCTCCAGCCACCACCATGTTTCCGCTGCCATTAGATTCTCTCTCCCACACCACGATGGATCGATCACACGCCCCAGAATAGAGGACAGACCCATCAGTACCAAGAGCCAATGCATTAACTGCTGATTTGTGCTTCTCTAGCGTTGCCACCAGGGAGTGAATTTTCTGCCCTTGGCGCTTCTTCCACACCTTGATTGTCTTGTCAGCTGATCCAGTGTAGACATATCCATCATTAGATACCACGAGAGCATTGATGGCATCATCGTGAGCCTTGGCCACTGATTCTAGGCACTTGAAATTGGAGGTTCGCCAGACCTTGAAGGACCGGTCCCATGAGGCTGAATATAGGAGGGACCCATCTCTTGATAAGGCAAGTGCTGAAACAGTGTCAACGTGGTGCACCCAGGTACATGACTTGTGCCTCCGCACCTGTACGTAGTTTTTGGCCGAGAAGAGCCTTAAGAGGCGGTCGTTCATTGTTGGGAGAGTGGCTACACATTGGTACCTCTTTTGATAGCCCTCAGTATTGTTATCGATCTTCCATACACGAATCTTGTGATCTTGGTGTGCACTGAACAACTTGTCCCCGAAAGTGACAAGGGACTTGACCGCTCCATTTGCAAAGCCCACAATATTGCTATTATCAGCTGGGTTTAGATGGTGGGTTGTAGGGTCTCGGGTCCAAACCCGGATATCATCATCGTATGATCCACTATAGAGATGTTTCCCAGAGATAACGAGGGAAGAGATGTAGGAGGTGTGCCCTTTGAGGGTGGAAATGCACTGGTTGTGGATGGTGGTATATTGTTGTTCAAGCTGTTGGAGTGATGATGAGAGAGAAGGGACGGATTGAAGACTTGGCTGGGAAGTGAGAGAGGACGAAGAAGATGAAGAGTAATCGTATTTGTAACGATTGGAGTGAGTTTGATTTTCTCCCCCTGAATGACAAGGTAGAGGGCATGAGAGAAGTCCCATTTTTGGTGTTCTTCAAACTTCAGAGGGAAAGAAAAATAATATGATTTGTGGGTGGGTATGGAATACTCCAAAGCGTGTGTGTATTTAAAGAGTAAAGGAGGGGTCGAAAAAGAGTTGTGAGACCCACAAGATACTATTGAGAATGTAAGCTAATACAGTGCTGGTTGTGGGAAAGTGAGGCCAACTTAGCTGTGCTCATTTAGCACTTAACACAAATCTTACGGGTCCATCTTCATCCACGGTCACTATTTCTTGCTGCCTTTCCAGTGTCCGCTAAGCAATTACCAGACGCATCTATGGAACTTGGTCACAAACTGTCAGCAAACTCTCTTTTGAAAGTTGATTGCAAGGATTCAAAAGAATTGGTCTTTACATGGGAAAAGTCAAGCTAATCTCTGTCCTTTGTCTATATAAGAATAGAGGTTTAAACTAGCATCTTTTAGTAGGTTGTGTTTGATTAGCTTCAAAATCTTAATACCTATAATTAATGTTGTAGGAGAGGTTTGGCTTGAATTAGACTTGAACATCTGAAAATACTTTTTTGATGACTTTTAGGATTTTAAGAGGTAGATCCATGAGGGTTTCTGCATTTTATTTCTTAGAAAATTTATGTAGCAGTGACGAATCATGTATGCTTGCTTATTCAACAAATTGTTGGGCATATATGTTTTTTATATTTTAGGTTAGATATCAATCCAATAGAAATAACCATACAATTTGATGCTTTTAGGTTAGATTTGTTTTCTTTTCCTTTTCCATTTGCTAGATTTGATTTACCTTTTTACAAGTTGGCAATTTTGAATAATGCCCAACCCCATCACCAGAGAGCTTAAGATCTTTTGCCTCACAATTTTACAGATCCACTCTACTGGTGTAAAACCACATCAGCAAGATCACCAAAAGTAATAAAAATAAAAGAACAATAGCCCCATATGCTTTATTTTTAATCATTTATGTTTAGATCAACTTGGAAGCAACAAAGTCTTCTTCCTCTTGGATGAGTTCAGAACTTCGATGAAAGCTCTAAGTTGATTTAATCCTTCGTAAAAGTGATCGAACCTTTGTAAAAGTGATTGAACGGAGGGTGTCACGTTGATCATGCCAACTAGACCTATTCAAGATTTGTAGTTCCACGTAGGCCTGTACTTAATCTTTTATAGAGTTGAATAATACTACTTTTCTTTACTTAAACACAAGTTTTAAACATTACTATACTAGTAAGGAACCTATATCAGAATATTTAATTACTGAGAGAAAAATATTTTACAAAAGTATGATGATTTGTTGGAAGTAGGGTGGGGAAGAAAGTGTAGAGCGGGGCTGATTTATGGATAAGCAAGGCTATACAATGTGACACCTGAGACTGGTGCTTGTTGTGAGAAAAGCTTGAAAGCGACTCTTTTGAATTTGACCTTTTGAGCTCAGAATGGTTAACCCAACCTGTCCTATATGTACTATGCCTACGGTCATTGACGAATTGAATTGTGTTACCTTTACAGTTGTTTCATGTTGCTTTCTATTTATCTTTTATGTGACTTGGAAACTAAAGGCAAAATTATTAGATAGAAGAAGAATGGCCTATGCTTTTTTCCTCACCTCAAACTTGGCTAAGTGGTGATAAATTCTTGTCGCTACAAAGAAGTACAATGTATGGCTGCATACATTAATTTATGTTTTGCTGCTATCTGTTTTCTGAACTGTTCTGGTTGTTTCTCTACCATGGATTTGCATTTCTTCCAGTTTTGATCTGCACATTTTGGATTGCTAAAGTTGACCATTATGGTTTTTATATATTGTCTACCTTTATGCTTTGGCAGAGTAGGAGTCGTAGTGACATATATATTGATATATATCATGATATCAAGCCTTACCAAACATCTTGTACCCTTTCTTAAGCTTCTTACCGGGTGGAAAAGCAAATGACAATTCTATAGTTATAAGGTCCAGAAAATCATTTAGTATGATCGTAGTGTACCTCATTTTCAGACTTGGAGTGCTCTATTTTTGGTCACTTTTGTTTATTGCGACAATTTTAGTGTTGTGTATTTCTGCATCGTCCTATACAATATCTGCGCACAAAGCATGTATAGTTTGACATAGATTTTGTTTCTAAGAAGGGTGCTTTTGTGCTAGTTGGAGTTCCTCATAGTCCTTATTTCCTTTTAACGTTTGATAATATTCACCATGGGACTTCTCGTGGTTTCTTCACTTCAGATCCAATCTGATCAGCATCCTCTTATTCTGATTCTGACTTAGTCATAATATGTAAACTTTTTAGTATATATTGTTTCATCGTACTTCCATATATAATTTTCAGTAAATTCCTCCTATACTTACCTCTTAAAGTCATGAGGAAACTTCAAGAAGATTATAAGGTCTGTTAGAAATCACACTCCAATGTAGAAGCTTAGGTTGCTTCAGACAGTTTTGTTGTCGCAATATGCATAAGGTAGTCAGTAGTCCTTTTTACCTTTTAGATGAGGCCATGCTTATCTTTTCAAGGGAGGTCCATTTCAGTATGTACGGACCTAATTAGTGGAGTATTATTTTACAAGTTAAATTAACAATGTATGGTCACCTCAATCAAAAGTAAAAGAGCTAGCATTATTTGGTTTGGTTAGAAGATATTCCAAAAATTTGTGATCACATTTTTAAGTGGTGAACATAGAGAAGCTCTTTTCACCGAACTGTACATTGTTACATTTCGTCCTTAGCTGGTAGGATCAAGCCAAATACTGTCCCATGGATGGAAGGACGTGTGGCTCAGATCATTTTGATGTATGTACATACAACTAGTAAACAGAAAATTTTGTCGTAATTGTATAATATTCTCAATTCCACTAAATAACAAAGAGCACTTAACAAATTTAATTATGAAAATTCACAATTTGATGATAGAGATTGAGTAATACTTTAAAGTATTGGAATAATGGATGACACTGTTCTTTATTCATAAAATCAACGTCTTCATTTCTGTTGTTTTACGCAAAGACAATTTAGATTAAAGCGTCAGAGTGTCTTAACTGAATGCCATATTAGATTCAGGGAAAAAAATGTCGGTGTAGTTAGAGTGCTTAATGAAAAGATAAGGGAAGAAAGACAAGGATAGTAGGGATAGCCATAGCTGTATGCATGTTAATGTTTCGCGATGTACAATCAGGAGTTTTTGAATATAATTTTCTCTCGAAACTGATATGACTTAGTCATATATGTCTATGGTTCACTACATGGCTGAATGCATGAACCTTCTATTCTTAGTAAATAAGTTTGCTATGGCTAAGTAATACTAAGTAGCCTAAATCATAGGGGTTGGTATGTGCTTCCTGGTGTAACTTATCTTGTCGGGCAAATAATTGCCATCTTCTTCCTGTCCTTTATGAAACAGGTCTTTTTGAGAGTCCTAGTCGTTATTCCAATTTAGAAGCCTTTCTTATCTAAAGCAACAGGTTCTACCTTTTGTTGGTTTTCTTAAGCCTTGAAGCATTTGAATTTGATTGAGTAGAGTGAAGATAGGAGGACGGTGGTCCTGGTGTCGAAAGCTAGTGAGTTGGGAGGCATTGTAACGTCTATTAATTAGGTTGATGTCCATTCATAGGAAATCACCACCCACCTTGGAAGAAAAGGAAAAAAAGGGAAAAAGCGAAAGAAAAAAACAAATAAAACGTGTATCGGAACCGCGGAACGTATAATGGTATTCAAGTGATTTTGATGAATTTGAACTTGATACCTTTTGTTGAGAAAAAGATATGAAGTGGAAACTTGAGAAACTAAGAAATTTCATTTGTTTTGAATGGGTGTGGTTAGTTACTTTGAAGTTCTGTTAAGAGTTGGTCATCATTGTTGTTCCTAACTAATGCTTGACTTCTTGAAATATTGTTGCTGTCTTCTAGATGTTATATTTACTGTATTTCATAGTGAGTTGATCAAACATCCGTGTTGAAACCACTACTAGGTTTTCTTCTGAGCTTACCAAGGGACTTGAGTATTTGGTGATTGGAACTTTTTCTGCTGAATTTGATGATGATATTCTGTTAATCCACTGTATCTGAACTTCAAGTCTTTCACAATATGAAGTTGTTTCTACCTAAGCTTTTTTTTCCTAATATAATTATTATTTCATTCTAGCATTTGGGGATATTGACTAGAACCGAAGAGGTGTGTCGCTACGTTATATGGACTTGGCTACTGATATTTGGCATGGCCGCACAGGTATGTATCCAGGTCTCAACTCAACTCTGTTTAGAATAACTGTGTTTTTGGTCTAAATTTAGAAGTTTTCAATAGCCTTGTCAAATCAATACTCATCTGATTTAAGTAAATGATGTGGTATTTAAAGCTGTAACGTAGAAACTATATATTAGAGGGACACTGGCCCAGGAAATAGTTGTTTAGGAAAGAGGCCAAGTTCTTCATTTGGAAGGCAGTTTCTTATTGACTGCTTCCTAAATGTAGGTAACTTAACTTCTTACCTAACGGCCCCCACTCCCCAGAACTTCAATGAATGCCGCCATTTGCTTTAAGAAATGTCCTGTAACCAATAATAAAAAGAGATCCAAGTTCAAGTATATAACGGGAGGGTCAAAAGTTTGAGAGGACCTTCTATCATCTCTAAAGAAAGCACAAAAAGGAAAAGGAGAAAAAAGGGAAAAGAGAAAGGGAAGGTACAAAGTTGGTTCCAACTAAGAGACAATTTACACTGGTTGCAGCTTCTGATGTTTATACATCTTTGGCTTTTTCCTTTTTTTTTTTTTTCAATATATAAGTCTAGTGTAACCTCTAGGCCCTCCACCCACCCGGTCTTGAACCTGGACCTCACATTGTCCGGGTCGAATTGGCAATTGGATGAGCCTTCCAGACCCCAACCACCCTGCCCCTCAATTTGCCTGCCCCCTAATCCACTACTCTTCGTAGAGGAGATGGGTCTTTACATTGTTCCAAGTTGTTAAGTGTGTTATTTTAATTGAAGCGTGCTAAACTAATATGGTAGGATTGAATTGAACAAAACTGAATGAATATTAATTTGTGAGAGTAAAAGTAAGTTGCTGAACTGAACAAATGCAAAACTGGAATAATGAAATGAACACACTTTGTGTAAAAAACAAAGGCCGGTAATGACCAGTGAGACAAAAGCCTCTTAGTCTCCTGAACTGAGCGCCAAAATTTGTTTTACTGTTTCTATTTGAAATATCTCAGTTCAATTCAATTTATGATCTTATACTAGGATGTCTTTAAAAAAAAATTCTTGCATAAATATCTTAATATTCATTTCATTTGTAAAATGCTGACCATTAATGCATATTTTGTTAGATGCCAAACCATATGATGGGATCTGCTCTTCATTTCTCATCGCATGTAATTCCCTATTAACAGGACCCCACGAACAGTTTGCTATCTCTTCATATTTGCAACTGGATAATTAATAGGCTCTTTTGGGAAAGACATTTTCTTTACTTTTCATTTTTTTTTTTTGGAAGTACACGATGAGGCGTGGCAAGAAATTCCCCAGAAAGTGACCTCAATTGAATGATTTTCAACCTCAGTATCTGATGAAATGCTACCAAGTTTGTAAGTGGTCGTCACTAAACATTAACCTTGTATTTCGACCATATTCTCGAAAGCCTTGGATTTTGATTTGTCTGATTATCTCTTGGACAATAATAATGCTTCCAAGTCTAAATAGATTTTATTGTAGATGAATTTGGTCTTTGGATCTGCGAGTATTCTAAAGTTGTAAAGATCTACTCAAATTAGTGAGACTCGTTTTTACTTTAATCTGATTAGACTAATTTAATAAAAGTATCTATATTTGAACTATTGGTGAACCATATAAATGCGTAGATCTTTTTAAAGCATTAGGATCTCTCTACAAGATGCACCCATGCATCACGCCACTCTTGAAACGTGTCGCTTTTTGCTACTTGGCTCATTAATTTTTCTTAACTTACCTTTTTTTCTTTTTTTGTTGTGACACAAGTTACCACTTTCAAGAGCATGTTTTAGACGTTCACTTTCATTGTTACTGATTATCTTAGGTTCCAGATTTTCCCCTCCTTGCTTCCTAGCTACTATTACTCTAGTAGTTGCAAAAATTTCAAGTTAAACCATCTGTTATGCTTTTCTTCAGTTTGGATCTTCCAAAAACATGCATATTTTCTTCTTCTTTGGATGTTATTAGTGAGACCTTGAGCAAGTTTCATCTCTCTGTAGTCTTAATGAGTGCACATGATAGAGGATGCTTACAAACCTAACATTGCTACATCAATTTGCACTCAAGGTGAAGTTTGCTTTCGGGGCTGTGGTTTCACCACCACACAACTACCTTGTCCCTGTTCTTTCTTTGCCATTGATTTGACGCCTCTTTTGTACCCTTTCGATAAGTGAAAGACTCTTCTTTCAAGTAAGCAGGGTTCTCAAGCACAGCACTACCGTTAAATGGGTTAGAATGAGGGAATGTCAGGCATTAGGGAAAATGGTAAAGGTGTCCAGAAATCTCGGCCTTTAAAACTTTAGTTTTTGTTCATCTCAACTCAATAGTGATTAGTGCATAGTTGAATTGAAATATACTAAACGTAAACTGAAATAATAATAATGTGAGAAATATTAAGTTTTAAAATAGAACTGAACGGAATGCCATATGGAAACGATAGAACTAAACAAGGCCATAGTCGGGGAATTCACATAAGAGGTTTTATTGGGTTCTTTTCGTATTCTCTTAAACATAGGTAAGGAAGGCTGTCCTAACCAGCCGGTGCGACTATTCAGCTTAGCTACTTAGATTAGGATAGCGGTCAAGTCAGGGGAGTGGAACAAAGAACCAGTCATCTATGATAACCTAATTAGCTTGTTATCTTGCTTGTGCACCTGCATAGTTCTTGGGTTTATGTTTGTTTGTGTCCCATCCCCATGTTAATATGTTCTATATTTGTCTTATTGATTGACTGCAATGACTGGTGAAAACTAATGCTGGCTTTCTTTTGACACCACATGTCCCAGATTGAATCTCTCACCTCCTTTGTTGTTTATGCAAAGAAAATCCTAGTAAACGCTTACCTAAATGTAGTGTGTTTGTGTCTCTCCCCATATAGCAAGGTTTTTATCTGTTGATTACTGATCCACATATCTCAGATACTGTCATGTTCCTTTCATTTGGGCCCTTTTTTTCTTAGGTACCAGCCATATATATTGCTCTCTAAATCGAACAACAGTACACTAATTTGTTTCTTAATGACCCAATGACAATATCAGCTTACCTATATCTTCTCATTCTTATGTGCTTCTATACGTGCATTTTTGACGATTATCATAGAACTTCCCAGGTTGGTTTCTTGATATATCACATCAACTATGGCCAGCCTAGGTTTCAATCAGGCATTGTGATGGAGTTCTCTCAGTCAAACAGTGTCGAAAACTACTACACTTTGAGAGTCTATTTATATTTGATGCATAGCGATTTGGCTAATCCTATGCACCACATCTTGTACTCAGGTTTGGTTGCTATCACCAAGTAATCCTAGACAGGGTAGTAGTTGGATATGAATTTCGAATCGAAACAACCATCTGTTTATGTGTTTATTTCTTATTGGAAGCTTGGAAGCTCAATAGTGTGGCAAGATTATATTGATTGGAAGGTCTAAATGGCTAGCTGTACCTGATTGTTTTTTGTTGGTTGAATGTTCATGGACCCTTATGTTTAAATGACTTTACCGACTTGTATCATAGGGATATGTTAATTATGATTGTAGGTAAATTTATGTGGATCCAATTCATTAGCCTAGGTACAAACTCTATTCATGACACGATGGGAAAGGTCATAATGGCTAGCTGGACTTGATTGTTCATTGTTAAATGCTGACGAACTCTTGTGTTTAAATGGCTCGCGAATTTAGAAAATCGACATATATTAATAATAGTTGTACATTTATGCAGATCCAACTCATTGGTATCCAAAGAACTTATCTATATCGATTACTCTTCATGGATGTAGTCATAATGGGTAGCTTGACTTGATTGGTAGTTGTTAAATGTCCATGGACCTTAATGTCTAAATGGTTCGACTAATACTTGAAAAACGCGCAAACATTAGTGTTGATTGTTTGTAAAACCACAAACATATGTGGATCCAGATCATTAGTACAATATATACTCTTTGACTCGTTTCTGCCGATTTTTCTAATGCGTGTTTTTGGTTACACTCATAATACATTTATTAACATACATTCCTTTCCATTAGGAATAAATTGTAATTAATGTCAATGTGTACTTATTCATTAGCAAGTTAACTTGAGCTTCCATGTGAGTATGTCATAGACTGTACTTGACTATTTTTCACACTTTTGTTTGCATATCAGGGTTATGTGGTCCCAGAATGGAGTATGACCTCTATGGGCTGGTAAATTGCTACATCAAAGGTATTTTCTTCTAAGTTTTGAGTCATTTTTTCCCCCTTATATCAACTATCAAATCTGTTTCATCATGTCACTATTGGAATTGGACCTATTTTTCTACAAGTTGCATGATCTTTTCTCTTTTTAGGATCTTCCCTAGAGCGTGAGTACATTGTTTGGTACGACAGTTCTATCATTATCTGAAATTTTATCACTACAGCTGGTTGTCACCATATTTGTTGCACTGAGACTGGGTACCTCAAAACCAAGCACTCTATTGGTGCCTTTTTTTCAAGCCAATGATTATAACAATGACAGGTATTTGAAACTTGGAACAATTCAGTTCATCAGTTTTGAAATACATAAAGTATTAGGTCACTCTAGTGAGAAATATATGAAGACTTGGTGTTTAGATTTAATGCTCTGACAAAAACCTTAAGGTGACGTTTGATTAAGCAAACTTTGGAATGAGATATTCCTAATTCATACTTTGTCTTTGAATTGAAATTTGAAATTGGCTTGGTTTTGGGTTTGAAAAACCAACATGGCCAAAAGCACTGAACAATTCAAGGTGCTGATAGTAGGGCCTTATTTTAGTTGGTTTGATTGTATGGGAACTAGGGGTGAATTGTTTATTCGATAATTAGAGCTCATTCTCATTCAAGCGGAACCAACAAAATACTTTATTATAAAAGTGTTGCTCAAAAGAAATTTAAAATAACAATTCAGAGAAGAGAGTGAAAAGAACCTAAAATGGAAAAACAAAACATATTAATAGAACCTAAGCAAAGAAGCACTCATAGGTTGTCAGAGTTACTTCTCCAAATCTCATATCCTCATCCCATAAAACAATAAGATATAGCAAGTACGAAAAAAATAAAAATAAAAATCCTATACTTATAAAGCTACATGATACAACACCCTTAAAAAAAATGGTACAACAATACAAAGATCATATGAGTTGAATAAACATAATCTCGAAGCAACCATTTCCATAGTCCCAAATTCTAGCAAAAAACCTATTTTTCTAGAGTCTAATGTTATTATAACTCCCTCAGTTTAGAATAACAATCACGGTTGTCTTTTAGCATCAATTTTTTATCTTAACTTGTTGGAATATAAATTAAGCGATATTCCTGTTAGTTATTGGTAGTTAAGATAAGGCTCTATTTATGTGTCTTAATTAATCTGAATTAAGAAGAAGATACGTTTTATCTTCTCTCCCTCCTCCAAACCAAAAATGGCCAAAACACAGAGAGAGATTGTATAAAGAATACTTGGATTGTGACAAAAAGATTTTTCTTTTTCTATTTTACTTTAACAACATATGGAGTAGTAATTTTCTTGAAATTTAAAGTTCAAATACATTAGAATCGAACCGAACATAAAGGAAAAATAAAAACAAAGTTCAAAACACACTAGAATAAGTAGGTCACAACTTGTTCAACCATTCATTTGACAATCTAGCAACAATTATCCTTGTTTCAACACATTACTGTCTATGACCAATTTTTATTTTCCAAAATACTTTTTTCAGAATCCTCAATGTAACTAAGTACTAGTACTACTAGTTTGAGCCATACAATGCCTGAATTCCATGAATGTCATCCTCCTGCAAATCTCTCTTTCTAACACCAGGCCCAATAGCAGGATACATAACTGCACTCTCATCACTACTATGGGCCAGCCCAAGAAGATGCCCAATCTCATGTAGCACAACTGAGCCCAAATCAATCTCATCTGGCCCAGGATTTTCACTCCAATTCTCATCCCCATCATAGTGAGAATTCCCATTAGTGGGTGTAAATGAGTGGCCCAATATCCCTCCTGGCCCATCAAATGGCTCACCATCACCATGATCACCTTTGTAGAAGGCAAACACCAAGTTAGACTCTGTCTCCTTGGATGACACTGGCTTGAAGGAAAATTGGCTCACTTGGGCCCACTTCTCCAAGGCAGCCGCCACCACCGCTGCCATGTTCTCCGCCCCTGGAACCGCCGTCTCCGAGAGGTACTTGTAGGTGAGCTCTTTTTCAGAGGGCGGCCATTGGCCACCATTGAAGGCATACAAGGATGTTCCAAATGTAGATTTTCGGCTCTTGGAAGTGTGGGCTCGGTGGTGCATTGTGTTTGTGCCGTTGATTATGTCCGGGAATCCGCACCTAATCAAGAAAGGTACAACGTCATTAACCATGTTGATCAAACAATTTAACATGACTAAATACAAGTGTTAATCATGTCATTATTATATATGTACATATTGCACAAAGTCTTATATGAACTTGGTTTGTATTATATGGACCAAGTGAGAGTCCACTTCTGAGATGAAAAAGTCTTACCAAGAGTCACCCTTCTTGACTTTTAGGTGAAGAAGTCACCCCTAATAAAGCGAGAGTCACCCATCTAAAGTATAAGAGTCACCTCTTAAGAGTTGATCCATATGATAGACCAAACCCATGCAAGACTTACTCATATCAAGGACCTAGAGGTGAAAACCGCACACCTGCTACCAAAAATATTTACCTACCGATATTGCTTTCAACACGATAATTTTTTAGAGATGCACAAATTAGGCTTCGGCCTTTTTCAGTTCAATTGAGTGGTACTCTGAACATTTAATGAATAGTAGGAGTAGTTGAGAATAAAAAGAAAGTTGCCTAATTGCACTGATTTAAATGCAAAAGGTAATGAGGAAATAAACAGGACTTTTAGTGAAATCAATTGTATCTAGGACGTTAGTTAAGAAGTTAAGATTGTTAGAAGCATTGGTGAAAATGTTGCAAAATGCATCACTTATCTTATGTATGTACCTGGGTTTCATCATCTGTTTCACAGTGTCAGAGTCTAGGTATCCGGTGACCCTGAGCTGGTGATTGAGTTGGTACGTTTTGATTGCAGACTCGAGCCTCTCATCGAACAATTCATCGACCTCCTTGACAAGGCTAGCCTCGTGTTTGGAGGCAACATACCCATCTAGGTAGCCAAATTTAGCTAAGTATGTTTTTACATGATGAAGTCCTTTCACTCTCTGGCCTTTCTTAGAGCCCTTCAAGTTGTTGATGGAGCCAAAAGGGTTTGTATTTTGTTCTGAATGAATGGTGTGAGAACATAATGCAATGAACAGAACAAAGACTGCAGTGATCATAAGAATAGTTTTCATAGCCATTTTTAGCTATGAGACTTTGTTCAAGTGCTGTTTGAGTGAACCAAGTGGACCTATTTGTAGATGTTTAGAGCTTAATCAATGGTGGTAAAATTGCAGAAAATTGTTATGATGACCGTTGTTCATGCCATAAATTGTGGAGGTAAAGACAAGTTAATAAAGTTCGTCTCTATTTGGAATTTAGGATATATAGCCATTTCTTTAGTTTCTTTTTGTATAACCAGTTTGCTGTGTTTTTTCTCAGTGTGCATTGGTGGGAACATCACCATGACTTTCTTGATGAAAGTTGGAGGTAGTTTTTGGACCACGCCGCAGTCTGAAAATGACATGGAATTAAAGTTAATTTAACGGTTAAATCTTTCTTCTTAATCAGGTAATTACATGAATAAATAAGAGGTACTAGTTGCTTGATTAATTAGGATGTGTTGTAAATTCAACCAGATTCCTTTTACATTGATTCATCATATCTTTTTTGCAGAATCAGTATTTCATGTGGAGTCTGGAGATATGAGTAATATAGGAAATACCGTATGTTCCTTAGTGTAGAGGGACGGTGAATGTTAATAATATGTACTGTGTGGAAAATCTTTAATCTAGCAGTGGTCATTGAAATTTTTAATCTACACCGTTAAATTTAGGTGAACAATTCTTATACGTTCATTTACACTTAACGCTTATCAGTGGAGGCCATGGAAGAAGTCACTGTACTCATTGATTTTTGGGCGAATACTAATCTTGTTCGGATCGTGTTGGTTTATATAGGGGTAAAGTGGTACTAACTACTAATAATCTTTTCCATTTACAAGAATTCAATACTCAACCTTACTTAAGGGACTTAAAAGGATATATCAGCCAATGAAATTTTGATATAATGCGTACGTTAAAGTTGAGTTACGAGTTATGTTTAGTTTTTGGTTCAGACTCCCCCATTCAACATATGAATATGTATTATATTTTCTTTGTGTCATTCAAACCAAAAGATGAATTAACTAAGGATTTTTTGCGAAACACTACCTTTTATTATACCTACTTTGTGAATAACTACCTTTTAATTTATTTTTTTTTTGCGAATAACTACCTTTTATGATGGATTTTGTTGTAAATTGATACCTTTAGCCTAATCCATGCCAAATTTTTAGTGAAATACCCAAAATACCCTTACCCCCCTCTCACGTGATTCACTTAAACATTATCTTTTTCAGTACTCGTGAAAAGTACCTTTACACAATCTGGATAAAATAATATAAAGTTTCTAAATCGCGCGTAGAGTTAAAAAAAAGTTGAGAATTTAAGTAAATTACATGAAAGGGGGTAAGGGTATTTTGGGAATTTCACTAAAAAATCTGCCTGAATTCGGATAAAGGTATCACTTCGCAACAAAATCCATCTTAAAAGGTAGTTGTTCGCAACTTTTTTTTTTTTAACGGTAGTTGTTCGCAAAATGGATATGGTAAAAGGTAGTGTTTCGCAAAATTACCATTAACTAACAATGCATCTCAAATTATCTTTGTTCGTATGGTGGGAGTTTATTTTTAATTGGTAGATGATGTAATACTATTATTTTGCGAGAAGAGCTGTAATGGATATGCTTTGATCATGAATTCTGGCTTGTAGAGCTTCGAGTCATGCAATAATTAAGAGATTTTTTGCACATAATTAGGGCCAAAAATGAATTATTATTTTTAATTTATTTTGTAGGCCCTTCAAGGCTTTTTATTGATAATATTTGTTTGTTTTCTAAATGTGTTGTTTTTGAGTAAAAACAATTCAAAGGCTAAAAATTTCAAACGCTTAAGACTGGGTAACAACTAACAACTCTCCTATTTCCAAGATACCTGAGTTTTACTTGGTTAATAGCGGTCATCATCACTCTCTCTCTCTAGTCTCTCTCTTCTCTCACAGTCATTATCATCACTGTTGTATCTTCTCCACCATTGATGAGGTTTGTTCATCCTCTGATGATTCCAGTAACTATATTTTAACATTCGAGATTTTTGTATTACTGTTCTAATACTCTAATAATTAGCAGGGTAGTGAAGCAATTGCAACATGGGTTCGAGTAAAGATGCATCAATCTTCAATCCCATATTAGTATAATACTACCTGGTAATATGAGTATAACAAAACTCTACTCTTTGCAGTTTTTATTTCATTATAATGTGATTAATGCTCCCTGGTTACTTCTCTGCATTGATCTTAATCCGTCAATTACATATGTTGTTTTTGGATATAAATCGTTCTACTATATGGTAAATTTGCCAAATGTAACTAGTTCTTCATGTGTTTTTTTGACCTTCTCAAACCCCTCGAAAGTTTTTGCACTCTTGATTTGATTCTACTACTCCCTCCGTTCTCTAAAGAATGCATGAGAGTTGCGGATTACCAAGCGTCACCTTGTTTGCAAAACGGAGTGAGTATTATTACTAATCACTCTATGACATTGATTTGATTGTTTTGCAATTACATCTTACATACATTTATATTATTTGCGCTTTAAAAAGTATAGAATAAAATGCTTATAACCATTGCATAATCATACAAATTCTTTTAGCTTGTACCCTTGATTCATCTAATGATTATTGTGTGTCGCATGTTAGAGATTAATAGAGTATAGGCCCAAGCCCAATAGTCTAGATATACAAATATAATTTTATTATGTAAACTGCATTTATAAATACAATGCCAGGGGCTCCCGGTTGGTTGAGCCATTCAGCCTAATAATTGTTCAGAGATGATAGTAAAACTTTCAACATAAGATGACAAGCAAAGCTCGGAAAAATTACTTTTCAGCCCAAATCCTCCATGATATTCACATTTGTCAGCCCAAATCTTTCATGATATTCACTTTTGTTGTATAAGTTTGGTATTAGTTGCGGTTTGGAAATGTCCCTCACACGCGACTACGAGTCATTGATTACTGTATATACTGTATATAGTATTCCTAGAGTGACGAAATGATGGAAAAAGAATAGAAGCTAATAAGTAGTATTACCGAGTTAGTGATGGAATAGCCAAATAAGTTAGCAAAAGTAACTGCTGATGATAAATATTAGGAACAATCAATTAATAATATTAGTTCAGATTATAAGTTTTAATCATACTAAAATTTCCATCACTCAAAAGTTTTTGATTCGCCTTTTGATTGATAAAATTGCCAATCTCTATTTTCTACTGTATTTTTTCTTGACTGTTAGCTAGTCAGAGAACAATCTAAATCCTGGTAGTTAGCAATAAATGAACTCTTTTTACTGGAAAGCAGCTGTGTAGTGTCTATTACCCTTTTAATTGAAACTTCATCTGTCATTATTATCAAGGGATTCAACAATTACAAGATGGTTCCGAGTAGAGCTGGAGACTCATCATCGTCATCTTGGTACAATAACTCTTCTCTTCACTTATCAATCCATCTTAGTAGGAGTATTGAGTACTCGAAATCTAATTTAGCAACTCTAATCTTCTTAATTTCATCTTCATTTACAGGTTATCTACCCACTCATTTTCATCAAATATTCGCGTTTCGAGAGGCAGTCCTCCCTTCAAATTAGACAAAGTAAGTATTCATTTAATTTTGCATTTTGAAACCAATTCCCTCTTCGCCCTTCAAACCATTTTCTTCAAATCACATCTAGTAGGATATTGCCCCAATATCTGAAGCATGGACATTTAGGTGCTATGTTGCGTGTCGGACATTAAGACACTACACATCCTGACACTTGGATACGACACCTATTAGGCTATTTTTCTTCTATGAATGGTGCTTCCCCGTATCAGTGTTGTGTCCGTATTCGTGTCCATGCAACCTAAGCCACAATTTCTCTACCTTTGTATTTAAAAAGAAAAGTTTGATTAGTAACTCAAGAGTTATTGTATACTGGAGTATAATGGAGTATTGAATATAATTGAGTTTCTTACAAATGTCATTAATGGTTAAATACACAAATTTGTGGATGCAGGGACTTCTAGCTAAACGATCAGCTAAAATAGCTTCCTTGCTCAATGACAACCCTCGTGAAGATCTCTCAACCTTGTTGAGAGACATCAGAGCTGACCCAGAAATCCTAGAGCTTGTAGCGAGGTTTTGCCATGGATTCGAAGCAACCATGACAAGTGACAACATCATCCCTCTTATATGTCTTTCCCACAACCTCCAGATGAGCGAAAGCCACAGCTCCAACAACTTGCTTTCCAAGGCTGTCCACTTCTTCCAACACCAAACTCTCCCTAGTTGGGACCAAATTATTCGATCCCTCCGATCATTAGTGGGCACCACCCTCCAGCAGGCCGCGGACCTTGGCCTATTGGATCATTGCCTGGAAGCGCTCTCGGCCCACGCGTTGTCCAATCCAACTCTCCTGACCCAGCCCATGATCTACGACCTTGATCCACCCAGACCCAGCAATGGGTATAGACCCACAACTAGTATTATTACAACAAATACTACAAGGAGGAAACTCTTTGGTCCTGACCACCACCAAAGTACTACACCACCACAACCACTAGAGGATCTGACGTCATTGCCCCTCAACATCTACGAGATGGCCATCGAGGCGATGACGAGGCAGCGGGTCCCACACGAGCACATAGCTGGGTCCCTCTATCGGTACCTGAAACGACACTTAGTTCAAAATTCAGTCGCTAATGGATCGCTTTCTTGTAGTAAGACTGATCATCCGAAAAGTCAAACTCTAAGTAGTCAAAGACAACTGATCGAGACGATCGAGCGGCTCATGCCACCCGACCCCACCAACCACCACCTCTTCCCTCTCACATTCCTCCTCGAAATGTACACCCTCGCCGTCTCGACACGGGCTGGGCCGGGTTGTCTCACCGGGCTCGAGGCCCGTATTGGAAAACAGCTCGACCAGGCCACCACAAAGGATCTCCTTGCCTTAGATCTCCACGTAGAAAGCCTACGAAACATCCTCCAAGGATTCTACGGCAACTTCAACAACCCGGACCCGTCTGGCCTGGTGGCAGTGGCGGATCTCATGGAGGAGTATCTGGTGGAGGCAGCGGAGGAGAAGCCGGAGATGGACACGGCCACCTTCGTGACGGTGGCGGAGATGGTGGCTTCGACGATGTGTGTCGGGTCGGGCCGGGCCTTGGACGGGCTGTACCGGGCCGTGGACGTTTACTTAGAGAAGCATGGGAGACAAATGAGTGAGGTGGAGAAGGAAGAGGTTTGTAAGGTGCTGGATTTTCACCGGATATCACCGGAGGCATGCGATCATGCGGCGACGAATCAACGGCTGCCGTTGCGTGCGGTGGTGCAAGCTTTGTTTGTTTCACAGTTGCAGTTGAGGGATAATGTGACTAAGGCTGTTGGGCAGAGTTGTAACAATGGGGATATTGTGGAAGTTGAAGAAGAAGAAGAAGATGATGATGATGATGAGAAAAAAGAGATTGATGAGAAGAGTTGTTGTGATGATAAGTGTGTTAAGAAGAAAAAGAAGGTGAGTTTGTGGAAGGAAGTGAAGAGGAAGTTTGGGTGTATGGGTGGGAATAGTAATCGTAAGTATGAAGCTTTGCGTGATTGCCAATGTCAAGTTAAGAAGAGGAAGAAGCTGCATCCTAAGTAATTTTGCTTGATTTGGTTGAAAATAAACTAATTTGTAGGCTGGTTTTTGAAAAAGTAGAATTAGTTAATTGTTGAACATTTTGTAACCATCCCCTAATTTGTTAAATTGTATTCATTTAGTTAAAGTCGCTATTTATTTTGCTTTTGTTCTATCGGTTTAAGTTTTGCAATTTACTTTTTCAATTGTTCAATCATATACATTTGAATGTATATGTGACTATGCAAGTGGTTGTCCCTTCTTACATCTTACCTTTAAATGATCACAAAATGACTTAGGACTTGGCAAATGGGACTATGGGACCAATGGTTATTCTTGTTAGTTTGAGGTTAATAAATTTCATGTTCTATATAGGTTAGTTTTATACCGACCAACTTGCTATAAGGCGAATTTGCGTCGGTTTTCAGATTGGGTCAATCTTGCTAAATAATTGTAAATAACGAACCAAAACATGGAACTTGCGTTTGGTGAAACACGGGGACGTACATATGAAGTCTCTGTTTCATCGCCACACAACTGAACGAGCAAAACTAAACCGTTCAGCTACAATCACAATCTTGTGACTAAGAAAAAAAATTAAATCAATTTGTAAGACATGATTCAGGTAACCATCAACTAAATTTCAGCAAAATCCATCCAAATCACAAACGATTTCTTCAATTTCTAATCTCATTTATTTATCCTTGGCTCCCCTGCTAATCTTTCATACTATCACCGAAATTCTGTCTTTCTCTTCCTAAATTGAACCAAATTTACAACAATAAACCACCCCATCCTCCAATGGCTGCTGCAAATTCTCTGAAAATACCGAAGCTTTCGCTGAGCAACAATGGCGGGAACATACCTGTGTTGGGGTTCGGCACGGCACCGGACCCGCCAGTCCCGGCTGAGACCACCAGAACGGCCGTGCTGAACGCCATTGAACTGGGTTATCGCCACTTCGACACCGCTTGCCTTTATCACACTGAGCAGCCACTTGGGGAAGCCATTGATGAGGCTCTTAAGAGAGGCTTGATTCGATCTCGAGATGAGCTCTTTATCACCTCCAAGCTATGGTGCAGCGATGGGCACCGAGACTTGGTGGTGCCCGCGTTGAAGACAACTCTTAGGTGAGTTTAAAATTGTGATTTTCTCAAATGCATGTTATATGTTTGATGAAATGTGAGACTGAAGAATTGCGGCTCAACGTAAACTTATGTGATATGTTCTGATGTGGTGTGGTTATTCGGATTTAGGAAGCTGAATTTGGATTATGTTGATTTGTATCTCATACACTGGCCTGTGAGCTCGAAGGCCGGGGTTTATGAGTACCCAATCAAGAAGGAAGATTTTGTGGCTATGGATTTTAAGTCAGTTTGGGAAGGCATGGAAGAATGCCATAGGTTGGGGTTGACTAAGTCCATTGGTGTTAGCAATTTCTCTTGCACGAAGTTGGCCGATTTGCTTGCTTTTGCCAAAATCCCTCCTGCTGTTAATCAAGTAAAAATCTGTCCTATGATTGAAAAATGAAGCAATTTTTTTTTTGTAGATAGGATGGAAAAAGCTGATTTGGTTTGAATTATGGAAAGGTGGAGGTGAATCCATCATGGCAGCAGAAGAAGCTGATCGAGTTCTGCAAAAACAATGGCGTTGTTGTCACTGCATATGCTCCTTTAGGGGCTGTAGGGACGTTTTATGGAAGCAATAAGCTCATGGAATCAGATGTTCTGAAGGAGATAGCCAGCCATAGGAATAAATCTGTAGCTCAGGTACATCTTACTTAAGGTTAACGTTACAATTCATTAGATGAACTCAGTAAAAAAGTTGTTGATCACGAGGCAAATAACGAGATAATGCAGGTTTGTCTGAGGTGGGCATTGGAACAAGGGATCGCGGTGGTGGTGAAGAGTTTCAACAACGAGAGAATGAAGCAAAACCTTGACATATTCAGTTGGGAACTAAGCGCTGAGGACCATGACAAGATCAGGAAAATCCCTCAGAGTAGAGTTTGTAAAGGTTTAGACTATACATCAAACTTTGGGCCTTTCAGAACCATTGAAGAGCTGTGGGATGGCGAAGTTTAATGGGGGAAAATAAAAAAGAGGTAGTATTCATTCTAAATATAGATGCCATATAATATGATTATGTTGAGCAAGTACCTATTATTAAGCTATAGAGTTGATATATGTATAGTCTGATAAATGAGCTACTGCACAGTGTGCATGATTTTGGAAAGCAGAACTTCAAGTAGTACCAACATCTATTATTATTCGATCAATCAAACAAACTCCAGATCAAATTAACAAAACAGTAAGCAGGTTAAATGAAAATTCTAACAAGAAAACTAACAACTAAAGATCAATCCTGAAAATTCTAAGCTGATATCTAACTCCTAAAAATTTCTAACACGAAAAATAATTCCAAAGCTTCAAATCTTTTTAGAGGTTGAACATGACTTTGATGGCGTTCCCACCACCAGCACTGGTTTCAAAAGCCTTCACTACTTCCTCCTTCGAGAACCCAAACCTATGGGTAATAAGTGGCTTGACATCTATCTTGCCGCTGCTTATGAACTGTAGACACACTGGCCATGTATTCTTGTAGCGGAACACTCCAAGCACATCTACCTCCCTGCATAATTATAAAACAATAGGCTTATGTTACATGTAAACATTAAATTGAAAATTAAAAAGTATAGTTTTAGATGTAATTTACCTTGAGGCTGCCGGGGTAAGAGGAACTGTCATGTTACAATGACCCATCCCAATCAAACAAACTTTACCGCCATTACGTGTGGCACTCAAAGCTGTTGACACAGTTTTGTCAAAACCAGCACAATCCAGAGTCACATCAATTCCTGTTCCCATAGCCTTCTTAATCTCTTCAACTTCCGATGCTAGAAGCTGCAAGAACATAATTCAAGTGTAATTAGAAACGTTTTTACTAAAAGATTTTTCAAGGACAAAAGCATAGTAGTATTGAGTTGTGTAAACTAGCTAAGTAATGAAGCAAACCTCCTTGTTGGAGGAAACTTTGACAACTTCATCAGCACCAATTTTCTTCGCAAACGAGAGGCGAGCATCATCCACATCAGCCACCACAATCCTTGGGGCTCCAAAGGCACGAGCAGACAGCAAGCTGACAAGGCCAATCGTTCCTGCCCCAAGGATGAGAACGGTGGTCTCAGCCCCAACATTAGCACGACGACAACCATAGACACCAACACTCAATGGCTCACACATTGCCCCTTCTTCCAGGGTCATATTCTCTGGCAGTTTAAAGCACAAGCTTGCTGGGTGCACAATCTGTAAACACAATAATATGATTGATTGTTAAATCAGTTAAAAAAAACTAGTCTATGGAAAAAAGATTTCTTTTTGATAAGTTATTCTCAAGAATCCAAGAAACTTGCACACACAAACAAGAAAAACAAAACAGAGGGAAAAAAAATATTTTTTTTGCTTAGACACCTAAAATTATGTTGACAATCATATGGGTATTCTGATTTTAAAGGTCAATAAGATGACAAAAGTTTCTATCAGATTTCTTCAAATTTCCGAGTTTTCAAGTTTACATCAAAAAGTTTATAGTAAGATGAGATTACCTGGTTAGCAAGAGAACCATGAATAGGGGGAGTGGCAAAGAAGCGCATATCAGGACACAGATTGTAACTTCCTTCTTTGCAGCGATCACAACGCCAGCAACCAATGCCGGGTTCAAGAGCCACTCGATCACCAGGAACCAATGACTTAACCTCGCTTCCGACTTCCTCGATAATTCCAGCACACTCGTGTCCGATCACCATTGGTTCTTTCACGTGGTAATCTCCACAGCTCATCGTCTTCATTAACAAAAGAAGAGTACTTAAGAAATTTTTATGATCTATGAATATAAATATGATTGAAAGATTGGTCAAGATTCAAGAATTATAAAGAAGATTTTTACCTTCAAGTAGTGAACGTCACTCCCACAAATACCAACAGCCTTCATTCTCACTCTGACATCATTAGGACCTGTAATTGCATATCATCAAAGGTGATTAATTTATGGCTAATAACAATGACTTTATCAAATTTAAGGAAGGATTTTTGTTGTTGAACACTCCCTTTTATACGGTGGACTTTGCCAATAAATACCTTATAAAAACAATTTGTTCACAAAAAAATAGTGTTCAACAAAAAAAAATCCTTTGAAGAATCAGAAAGCTACTAGAAAAATACCAAGAGGCGGGAGTTCGAAAGGCTCAATTCGGAGATCGTTGACGCCATGAAGCCAAGCGGCCATGTTAGTTTCTTCCTTTTTCGAATCACTAATGAAATCCATAATGTTTGCTAATCTCTTTTGCAAATCTTGAACTAAGTACGTCTTGTTGTGAGGTGAGGTGAGGTGAGGTAAGGTAAGGTTGTGTGATTGTGAGATGATGGATGAGAAACACTACCAATGCTTTTATAGGAAGCTGGATACTCTGTTTGACTTCCTTTAGGATTTTGATTACTTGACCAATAATTTAATTAGAGTCCGAATNAAAAAAAAAAAAAAAAAAAAGGATAATTTGCAGAATACGGAGGGTAGCATTTGAGATAATTTGGACGGGAATTTCACAAAAGTTGATCTGAATCTGGACTTGCTATAGTTCTCACCTAGAGAGCAAATCCTTGCTGAGGTGAAAGGTCTTATGGATTTGTACCAATATGAAGAGGTTAGTATAACCATAACGGATCACAGTTTGGGCAGTGCTTTAGCTATTTTGAGTGCTTATGATATAGCCGAAATGGGCCTTTATGTGGGCCAGGATGGCCAGGCTAGGCCTATATGTGTCTTTCCATTCTCCGGCCCACGGGTCGGGAACTTGAGGTTCAAGGAGAGGTTGGAGTTGCTAAGGGTGAAGGTGCTTAGGGTGGTGAATGTGCATGATATGGTGCCTAAACTACCTGGGTTAATGTTTAATGAACATGTACCTTCATGGCTTATGCAAGTGGGTCAAGAGCTGCCTTGGAGTTATTTTCATGTAGGGGTGGAGCTTGCCTTGGATCATAAAATGTCTCCATTTCTTAAAGATACCAATGACCCAAATTGTGCGCATAATCTGGAGGCTCACTTGCATCTACTTAATGGGTTAGTACATTCTACTTCCTTGAATATATAGTTAAATAACTAGCACTACTATGTCACAATTTTGGAAAATGATAATTTGATCAGGTAGATTGACAATCCCGATAGCTGTCTATGTAGAGATAAATATATATATACACTTGATAATGGCCCTGTTTAATCGGTAAAAGAATCAAATTAATGATAGGTATATTTTAATAGTCACACGCTATTATGATGATCGTAATACGTTATGCCAATTTCTTTTATGTATGAACCATTGTCATTATTAAATTTATGTTCAAGATTAATTAATTTGTATATTTATGGAGAGGATCCTTATCCTATACAATAAGCACAAAATACTTGATGATTTAAGATTGATTTATGTTATCAACTATGTGAAGCAGATATCAAGGGAAAGGGAGAAGATTTGGGCTAGCAAGTAGAAGGGACATATCATTAGTGAATAAGGCTTGTGATTTTTTGAAGGATCATCACCAGATCCCTCCTTTCTGGAGGCAAGATGAGAATAAAGGGATGATTTTGACAACTGATGGTTATTGGATTCAGCCCCACCGTCCATTTCTTGATTGATTGTTGAAGCTGTTAATAACGAACAAATAAACCGATAAACTCATAGACAATCCATTAATGATTTTGATCAAAGTTCGGTCAAAGGTGTTTTTTTTTTCTTTTTTTTTTAAAGTACTAAACAAATGAACACAAATATTATTTTTCAGCTTGTTTAGATTTATGAATTAACGCGTATGTAATTTACATATATGAATGTGATTTCTTTGTCATGTTATACTTCAATTTTTGTTATCTACAGAGTTCGTTGTTCTAATACTAACCATTACTAGCCATAACTAACTTAGGACTGGACCGGCTCTTGGTCATCCACACTTGGTACTATTTTTCATCCAAGTCCTAGATTGTGATGAGTTGGAAATAACATGTGTAAGTTGCACTTCAATTTTTGTGGGAGTTTATTTTCATTCATTAGAAAAAATTATAACTGATCAATATTGGGTTAGTTTACTAGTTTATGTTTAGTCTGATTTAGTATATGAATGATTTTGAACAGACTTTTAAATTCAATTCTTTGTGTTTGTTTTTTTAATAAATAAATCGAGTTGGACTGATTCAATGAATGAATCATATTCAACTTGGCCCTCCAACACTGTGGTCCATGTTCCAACCGGCCTGTCACTAGGCATCTAAATCGTGTCTAAAGTTGTGGTGGTTCATGGTTGTCCATACATAAATTGGCCCACTTAAGGTTGTATGTCCATGCCACAAATACCTTCTCAAATTGGAATAACGGTCTGCGTTGACATAACCACTTCTTGCACAGGTTATTCAATTAGTCCGATTAGATTTATTTAGCGGAGGATGAGGTGGGAACACAAGTGGTAAGTGCCCCACCCTCACAACCCACTGGTCAGGGGTTCGATCCTCATTGTAGGTTCGATCCTCATTGTAGATTGGGCTTGACCTAACAACCTCCTTGTTAGATTTTGTACATCCATATGGGCCCATTGATACATCAAAAAGAATCCTACACAAAACTTGTTTATAACTCCTACTCCTTTTCCTTTACGTAACACCCTCGCACGTCGATCAAATGTAAGAGAGAGAAAACACAGATTACCAGTTCCAACCACCGCCATTCTTCCGCCCCCAAATCCAAATCCCACCCTTTTCTCTTTCTCTCTCCTCTCCTCCAATTCCCCAAATTTCAAGCAACCAAATCACATCACATCAATGGCGGCCAACGCTAACAACAACTCATCATGGGCCGACCTCTGGGATGCCCACAACAACATCGATGATCAATCCTCTTCTCTCAGTAACAACACCAATGGCGGCAAATCCCAGAAAAGCTTGAAGAAGAAATACTCCAAGAAATTCGAGCAAAGCTTCAACAAAACCAAAGAAGTCGCCTCTAATGGAATGGATAAGACCAAGGATTCGGTTTGTTCTGGCATGAAGAAGGTCAAGGATGGTGCTTCCGGTGGCGTCTCCTGGATGAAGCTCAAATTCTCCAAATCATCTGCCAAGTAAATAATAATAATCATAATCATAATCAAATTCGTGTTAATGATAATAATTGTTTTCGTATGTGATGTTTGATTTGGGATTTGGTTGCTTGATTGTTGAGATTGGTTCCTGGTTAATTTTGATATGGAGGAGAATTAATGAAATTTACTCAATTTCTTTGCGGTGGTGTAAACTTAAACTTGTTCATTCTTGAATTTGATCATATAACTGGAACATGGTTGTTTGATTGTTATCCCCTGTATTTGAGACTATCATCATCTTCAATTCTATTCTTTTAGCGATTATCAAAGTTTTGATTTTATTAAATCAAGGTTATACAGGCTTTCAACACTTGAATTACTATTTTTTTTTTTTTTTTTTTTATTATTGTGAATATTTCATTGATTTTGAGTGTGGGCAGCTCTTTGCTAAGTAATTGGAGGTGCACATATACATGATGAGTATATGGTAGTGATTTCATCAATAAATTGTTGTTTTTCATTATTCAAGAGGAGTTGGTACATATTGACAAGGATGAATCTTCTTGAAAGCGATTCCACGAAGGTGAAATCCTTTTTGCTTTGGAATGAAGTGTACTTTTTTGGTTGCTTGGGAACTCAAGTTAAAAGGAAACTCAACAATGCAACAAAGGTTCTTAAAAAAGATTGTAAATGGATGAAAATCTGTTTATAGCTACGCTACGCTACGGTTACAGTTGGATGAATTTGGGATTTATGGCAGCTTTAAGGTGTGAATCTACAGGTTTTTGCTATTCATAGGCAGTTCATATACTGCAAAAATACTTTATGAAGTATTTGATTTGTCATGCTGGTTACATTCTGTTGCTGGAAGAGTTGAATTCTCTCAAATTTGGGGCTACAGTAACTGACCCTTACCTTATTACTGGGTGACTTTTAGTGATATTCTGTGGAAGATAGGTTACATGTTGCTATAGTTGATGAAATTATGGCATTATTTCAAGTGAAAAGTAAAGGTTTTGTCTCATGCGTACATAAACAGCAGGGTGAAGATAGATAGGATTTATAGTCATGTTGACTGGGCTCTTGGCATGGATGTATGGTTATGGGATAGGTTGTGTGGATATGAATACGGACATTGTCATGGGCATTACATAGACAAAGGGAAACACAGCTTATAGACGTGTGTCGTGTCCAAATGTGGGTATGTGTTGTTTCCAAGTGCCATAAGGTGACCGTGCATAGTTAATCTTGATGTCTCTTTGATCCCTCCCCGATTCGCTTGAACACTATATTCATTGTTTTACTGTTGTCCAACCCTGGATTTGAATGGTCTTCCTGAAGCTGTTACATCAGTTTGGCAATCACATATTGTGGGGCATGGATTGGCAATCGCATATTGTGGGGCATGGATTGTTTAAAGAGTTTGGACCAAATTGCAACATATGAGGAAAAAAGTTATGGTGGGTCTAAATAAAGTTGCTAACATTGTTGTGTTGAGGTTGAAGTCAAAGAGGCTCAGAATCAGCTTCAATCTATACAGTTAACTATCAAAAATGATCTTTTCAATCAAGATCTCATATTCTTATTGACGCTGAAAAATCTGTATTGCAGCTGTAGGGACTTGAGACTTAATTGAGAAGTGGATTACTGTGTATGAGAAAGTTCTTAGACAAAAATCTATGGCTGTCTGAATTCTACAGGGTGTTGGGAAATCGCCGCAAAATGATCAGCTCCGCTCTTTCGTATCTTTTTCTCTAGTGAATTTCTACCATTTCTTACTCTTTGCCCTTGAACCCTTGCTTAACAACAGTATATCAGATCTCTTTGGATCAAGTTTTGAATTCGCCTTGCAACACTCCAGGACCCGCCAATTCTCAAATCCAACAATGAAATAACCACTAGGACAAGTAGGAACAAGCTTCAGACATGGGTATTAGGTTCATTCCCATCACAAAGCATAAACAACTGAGTACTTGCTTACTGTTGCAATATAATTCATTATTTCAATAACTGGGAAGATATGGAAAAGAGATGAGGGATAGAAGGAACATTGAGAAGCGTGCAATTGATAACGTGAGTCAAATTAACAATAATTATTAACGTTTAACTAATGTAACTATCATTATATGATTGACTATAAGTAATGATGTTAATGGAGTACAAATTACATGAGTGACCATGAATAAGTGTATAACTCTATAAAGCTCATTACATCTAAGTAAATACCACATGAAAATTTTAGAATACCAGTAACTCCTCAAGATCGTTAAGGAGATTCAATACCCTCCACACTTTGAATATCGCTCCAGAACCAAATGAAATATCAAAAAGGATTCCTTTTTTGATCTCGTTTAGGGATAATAATTAAAATAGGTTAGGTAATCTAAATGAAATAGTTAAATATTGAGCACCTAGTATTATTCCTAATCTAGGTACCCATTTTGAAATTTCTCCTATGATCGATGATGAAAGAGCACAAATTTGGTGGACATTATGGGCTTACCCAGTTACAATTACAACTTACAAAGCCCAATTCTTATACTTAACCCAAGCCCAATACCAACCCAAAAAATAAAATAGACCATTTTACCCCTCTACTTAAAACAGTCTCTTTTCTTCCCCATCCCTTTGTTTCTCCTCACCTCAGTCACTGGCTAATTTATAGGAGAACACTCTCCTTTCAATTGCAGAGTTCCAAAATTAAAGATCATTCTGAGGTAATTTGTTTGAATTTATATAGCCACATTTCATTTGTTTTGTACAAAAATTGGAACTGGTTGTGTTGTTTAAAGAACTTTTATGCAGGGCACAGTTTTCAGCAGCTGCAATGGTGCATCATTATCATACTTTTCGCTATCCTACTCGCTCAAGCCTTCGCAAACGCTTCGCTTCTTCTCAGGTTCTCTCTCATTATTAATATGGAGTTTTGCTTAAAAATTTGCTCTTTTTCACCAATATTGAAATCAATTTAGATGCTATCACACTCCTATCTTTTTCACGATAAATGGGCATTGATTTAACTTAAGATCGTCTCAATTGAACAAACCCACCTTTCGTATAGCAGAGAAAGCAAGTTTGATTTAGCATTTTTGGTGTGGCATTTTCTAGTTAGATTATCAAAGAAGGGGTAGACTTGGATTAGATGCCTTTGTTACTGTATACAACAACGGCCAAGTGATAAATCCATTGAGGGCAGTGTTTTGGAGGTTCAGATTTTTACCTGTAACTAGTAGAGAAACTGTTACCGGAAGACCCACAAAAACAATTTATGAATACAATTTGAGTCATGCCTTTGTGACTCTGTAAAACGTGCTTATATGGTTTTAATGGACAATTTATCTATTGATTTTTTCTTTTTTCAGGTCTTAAATTAAAAACCTCCTAATTGTGCTTAATGGATGAAAATTATCGGGGTGGGGAACTTCTGAAGTTGTCGAGTTTGTATATGTGATTTTGGTTCGTCATGGCATGTAACTTTTGTATAGTTGTATGCTTCGGAGTTGTTTGGGGGTTCTATCAGGCTGCCAATATGATGTGTATGATTAAAGATTATTAGGTGAATCTAGAGTGAATGATTGTTGTGGTTGCCACATATATTGGCAATATTGGAGGCTTGGAGCATCTTCAATAGCATTGATATCTTAGTGGCTTAGTACTTTTTCCATCTCCCTTGTAGGAAAAAATGTTCGGGATTGCTGATTGTGGAACCTAAATAGAAATTCAGCAGAGGGTGAGAGTGCCTTTAGGAACTAGAAAGATTGCGTATTTTCTGCCAATGATATTTTCTTTTTCATTTTTTCCCTACTGACCGATTATCCAATCATGTGTACATCCCCAATAATTAAACTCTCACTGCATCAGCATGTTTCTGACATCAAGGAAAAAAAGGAGGATATAGACGAACAGCAGCTACATTAGTAGCTTTGCCTAAGGTTAGGAGTTGAGCATTTGCGTGTACTTCATGCTCTGAGAGTTTGCATTTAGACAAGACATGCTGCATGATTTCCATGACCATGTGGTACTGGGTACTAGTTTGAGTAATATATGAATTGTATATTTCAAGTGCTTTTCTGCTGCTATTTACAACTTTTAGAGAGAGAGGAACAATTTGTCATTCATACATCAACACAGAGGCTTCCTCATGTGAATCACTTTAGATTTGTTTTGAAGAAGATGCTAAGGCGGCTATCTCCTGTGTTCAGGATCTATAGTCTAAAGGCCCAGACCCTTGGCCTCGTGGACTTTGTTGAACTTTCTCGACGTGTTTTCAGCTAGTGGAGAAGCTTTTTCTTTCTCATGTTGAGAGAGGAAAGAAATGCATATGCTGACAGTCTTGCAAATGGGTGGATTGGTAGATTATGTCCTTTAATACACTCGAGGCCTTATAATAGGTTTTTCTTCTGTATTTTTCTTCGTTAGCAGGTAGTATCTTTTCTTAGAGGTTCTCATTTGGATTTAGGGCTCTTTGCTTGTGATGATTGGCTTTAGGGCTCTTTGCTTGTGATGATTGGCTATAGAAGACTTTTTCAGTGTACTATCTTTGAGGTTTAAAAAATAAAAAGACGAGGTTTGCATCCGTGTCTAAATTTTAGAAGCCAATAATAGTTATCGATACTGGATTGTTATCAATTCCTAGAAATTATGTGGGATGAAGCTGAGTAGATGACTTGTATTGTTTCTTTTATCTGTATTTATTTGGGTTTGGTCACAGGATAGGACAATTTGTACATTAGTTTTCATGTTTGCTGTGTATCTGTCAGAGCAGTTAGCTCTGGACCTTTCCTGGGTCCTTAAACGCCAAAGTTCAAGCTTTTCTTTGTTTGAGGTGGGAGCAAAATGTTCATCCGTCTCATTTAGAATTGAATCACCTGATTCATCGGAAAAACATGTACAAGTGCCAATGACAGGGAACCTGATAATTGATGTGTTGTATGAGGTAGCTTTCTGGTGAATTTATTTTCCTATTCTGCTAAATATTGTGTTACCTGAAGTTTCCAAATGTGAAAATTCTAAATATAATTTGTTTTGAGCTTACTCTATTTTAATCAAGTAGTGGTAAGGCAGGCAAACAATTCTTTCACATGTGGAAAAAAGAGAAAAGCATGAGGTTTGCATCAAGATGCAGCCATCTTGATTCTAGCATGAGATTGAGGTTTGAGTTGATTGATAGGGTCTTAATAAAATAAACGGTCAACCTTCTAGGCAAGTTATTGTTGGTCTGCATAAACATACCTTTTATGCTATCGACAGAAAATTCTTCAACAAAAAGTGCTAAAGAGAAGCCAAAATATGAGGAGCGAGAATAGGAGAATTTTATGGGATACAAATTTGCAGTATTATGATTTTTTGTGTTTTGCAATCTTTTAGTCTTAATCTTTGAGGTTTAACCATATTGAGTTAGGCTTCATTTGTCTCCTTGACATTATAATTTTTCAGGTTGGGGGGATCAAAAACAGTGAAGAGGATCAAGGGCTTGTTGCTTGCAGAAGGAGAAGGAAGAGAGGAAG